>CANSGD010001539.1:600000-780205 GCA_947645195.1 Patellifolia procumbens | reverse complement strand
GCCAACCAAGTAACCAACTCACTTGATACTAGGAACATAACTATTAATAAACTCACCACTCACCTCTTATTCTTCCTATATGGAATCCCCAACTCTTCATATTCTTTTAAAGAATCAAGCAGCTTTTTCTATCACTCTCAACAAACTCCAACAAATACAATAAAGGATATTACAAGTAAAAATAAATACCTTGAACTCCAGAGAGTGGTAGAGGGATTCAGCATGATTTGAAAGCAAATGTGGTTAAGAGGTGAACGGCGGAAATTCAAGTTAAAGATCTACTTTTTCTAGACCATATGTTAGGGGAGTGAGGTTTGAAATTGAAACACATGAAAATTTTAATGAGCGCCATTTTCTTTTAGGATTTTGCGGGCTTGTTTGTTGCAGCGTAGTCTGTTTCTATTTTTCCGTGGTACAATTGTAGCCACGTAAAAATAATATTGTGGCATATTTGTATGATTGCCACGGGAAAAAATTGTTGTATGGGCACAGGAAAGTTTGCCACGAGGAAGTAATTACCCGTTGCATAAATTTTCCTACCTTTTTTAGTTTTGTGGAATAGTTTATTTTTTCTGTGGCTAATGAAATTATGCCACAACTTTAGAATTTGCCAGGGATAATCTGCAGATGTTGATGATTTATTGTAGTGCACAAATATAAAAAGTTAAATTAACCTTTCATTTATAAACCCAAAAACAATCGTACCACATGTTTTCATCTAACCAAAAGTACCAAGAAATGAAATTGTAAGCTCAAATGTGTTGAATATCTTAAGGGCGTCACCGAAGAGCTATCCAGATTGACTCCAACCCCTTAAATTAAAGATCTGTTACAAAAACAATAAATATAAAAATCAAAAAACAAGAGATTAAAGCATTTGCTTAATTTATTATTACAAATATGTCACCCAAAAGAATGGCAAACAAATGTCAGAGTGACTCCATGCATGTTATTATTAGGAGCCTGAAAAAAACTTTTCGAACTTCTTATTCTATAGAAATAAAGATGTACATAACATGTAAAACCCACCATCCCTTACCTCAAGTTCTATACGAGTACTTGAATCGAATTTTGAGTAACTCATCTCGACGGCAACATCATGTAGCCGAGCACGAGTTCAAATCGAGCTTGCACCTTTGCGCCAAGTTCCTTCCATCTGAAAATTCACAAGTTGTCTCATCTTGCTAAGGAAAACTAAAACACAAAAAAATGCAGACAATCGACGTATCTTCGGTAATCGTCTCTTCCCCTCGTAGTTCTGATCCTCCTGAAGCCCAAAACATCGACGATTCTTCATCCTTAATACTATGTCTAGACCTTATTCCAACACAACAATTCCAACTAGACCCACAAAAATCACACTCTCCATAATACTATTTAACCCTGTCTTATTTTTGTCCGATTTTTTGAAGGAAACTTTGCAATGTGGTATGAACTCTAATAGCCTAGCTTCTGGGTGGTCATTGGAGTTAGTTTTTTGACTGAAGTTGTGTATGAAAATGTGTTCATTGTGCTTGCTACTATTAGTCTTTCCCATTTGAAAGAATTAACTCCAAGGCGTGGAGTAATCACGAGTCTATCAACGGCACCAACTGCATCACATAAGCTACAAGAAGGATATGTCTAGAGGGGCTGACTTTTCGTTGTCAACATGTTTGTTGTCAAGTGATTTTCTTTGAATTTGAGCTCTAATGTTGAGTGCTTATCTTTTTTCTCAATTTTTCTCATAATCCACAATTTTTCAGCTAATAAGTAATTAGGCGAGTTAGGTTTAACTAGTAAAATTTTCATTCTGGTTTATGCTTAATCGATTAAAATTTGCTGGGACATGGCTTCAAGCACAGTTCTTATACCAAACCAGTACACCAAAACAACAATAATACAAGTGGACCACAAAGGGAAAAAACATAAAAGAATAACATAAGAGTAACCTGTTTAGTCCGTTTGATTTTGTGCATTTTTGTTGCAGTGTTTTATTAACGATAATGTCTATTAAAATATCTTCATATGAGTCCCACAAAACAGAGTCGACCATGAGTTGGATTTTCAGCTTCAACCGTCTCAAAGTGATTGCCGAGAAAAGATAGACTTCTTCCATTTTTTTTACGGCACACTTCTCATTTCACGGACCTTTCCATTCTTGGATGAATGAAGAAAAGGTCTTTAAAGAAGAGCCAGAGTATAGAGATAAAGAGAAAAAACTTACTATCATTAAAAAGGAGAGCCATAGACATTAATTTTAAACTTCCTAAAATAGAAAGTGTCATTTTAACTTCGATCAAGTTTCAATCTAGTTGGTTTTGAGCCACTTACTTTTATCTGTGTTACCCCTCCAGTCTAAGCCAATCACTTGATCTCGACGATCACAAGCCAAACAGTGAAAAAAATATGGAAACAAAATCATTGAAGAAAAATGCACGCCCCTACTGCAATTGTAAATGCTAAAGTACCTCAAAATCGGAAATAGATGGCTAGTTTTTCAATAGTCGCCTTAATTCCATCCCATAACCAATGTATAAATATTACTATAACGAAGGAATATAATTTCAACACAAATGACTAAACCACAAAACTTACATACATATTTTTTTTGGATATCGAGTCATTAACCAACTTCTCATCCTTCTTTGAGTTTCTTGAAATTTTCCATACGACTTGGCTTTGCCATCTTTACCCCCCTTAGAACCTAGCAAAAAATCAATATTGGGAGTCAATAATGTGTAGGTTAAAGTAACAAAATTTATAAAGCCAAAAACTTACGAGATCCTCCCATATAACTTGCCTATAAGGTTTACTCTCAAATTTATGCGGTAGCTTATTTACATACTAGCATAAATTCGTTTAAAACATATAAGATCTGAAAAAACATTTTTGATAAATGGAAGAACTACAAATCCAAGTAAAGTATGAACCAGGATTTATAATCTGGGGGCATGTATAATTAAAAATTCAATATTAAATATTTTACAATGTCACAAACAACGATAGATATTCATTGTCATACATCTGAAACTATGAAAAATTACATAAAAGTCACTCATTTATCCGACGGTCTTCATTTGTTTGGAAACGATCAACGATATCATAATCGGAAACTCACAAATACGTCTTTCTAAAAGAAAGGAGACACAACAATCATTTATAAATAAAATTAACGGCGGCCATTAGGTATTGGGAATTCCAGTCCCCAAGGTTTCAAAAAACTTTCTCATTTGTAGCCCTGCTTTACAGATTGTCTCAAGCTTAACCATCCAAAAATATTTGTTAATAATAAATCATATTCCACCCGTGAACCGTTTAAGCGGACATCCGGATAAAAACGAGGCATTCTGGATTGTTTTTTTTCTAATTTCGGCCTCAAAATTGATTCTCTAAAGTTACCTTTAGGGGGTTAGATTTAATTCTCAACGTCGGATTTTGATGTCAAAAATTGTAAAAAAAGACCCAAAATACTCCTTTTTGCGTGCGAGTGATCGTCTTTTAACGGTTACCGAACGGAATATGATTTATTATCAAAGAATATTCTTCTTTAAGGCTATATTTGGGAATAATTTGTGTTACCGCCATCAACTTAAAAGTTCTTTTCAAATCGCCAATGGCACTTCTAAAACCTATGGGCCACCATCGTGGACTTCCCTTTATAAATTGACCACCATGCTATTCCGCAACTTATTTTTTGATGTAAGTCTTTACGAAAACGGACTTTCCACACTTGTTGTAGCAACCTGAAGAATCAACATCAACTTGATGAACAAAAACTAACAGATAAGCTTCATGCCTATTTGTTTCAACAAACTTCATCTAAAGAGAAGAAAGATCATTTACATCTTCAAAGTCACCACCATCATCATCTCGATATCTTCCATGATTATATCAAGTTGAGATTCAAAAGTATCTAAATCATTATTTGAAAATTCGAGGGTAAAGAGTGGTAAGTTTAAACACATTTTCCTTTTGAAAGAAGCAAAGCCATTTTCGGGACATAAACAAGCCATGCATTTAAGCAACTCCGTATTCTTCTCATCAAAATGGTTAAGGTCTTAAAGTTGTAGATGATTGACTCCTATGAAAACTTTAACCCGTAAATGATGAAGTTAAATTGCTTCCTCAACAAAACGTTTGATCATCCTTGAGGATGTAATTAGCTCCATGTTGGGAACAATAATGTCATGCTTATTGCAAATTGAGATGACCTTTATTCAAATGAGACTCCCATTCCACCATCTCTTATCTTTTGCAATACTCTTTTAGTTAAAGAAGCAAGCATCATGGCACTAACCATGTCTTGATCTTTTCTTTATTTGCTTTACAATGCTTCGTCAGTGTAACAAAAATAGTAGACATTAATTGTGCCAAAAAATAAAATCAAACCATTCTAGTAAATAGACAACATCTTGGGCTTTTGCTTTATCATCCTCATTTGAACAAGTCTTCCCAATCACACAAGTATCTTAATAATGGTAGGAAATAAGTTCATGATATTTTGTATAGTTTTGTGGTGATAGCTTCACCGAGTATCACTTGGGGCCTATGCAAACCAGAGTTCTGATTTAGCTTGGTTCCCGATTCAAGTTCACCCATTTCTAAGGCTTGAGCAACATTTTGAGGTTGAATCTCTCGAATCATTTTCTTCTTCTTACAAGAAACTCCAACCACATTCAACAAGTTGCAAGAGTATTGAAAAGCCAAACACACTCACCATTCTTTTGCAACCGCAACAAGTGTTAATTGAAGTTGATGGGCAAAGCAATGAACATATTATGCATTTTGGAGTATCATCCATAATCAAAGTCTTTAGGCTATGTGTCTTACCCTTCATGTTACGAGCCCCATCATTCCCCTTGCCCTCTAATATTAGAAGGACTTAATGAATAATACAACAAGTAAAGATACAATTGCATCATATGGACAAAGCGGTGGTATCACCAATTACGAAGTCCAAGAAATTGCTCCACTACTTTTCCCGTTGCTCTCTCAACATAACGCAAACAAAGAGCTAGCTGTTACTTTTGTGACACATCACTTGATTCATCGATCAGCCAAAATAGCAAAGTAGTCATCACCAAGTTCTTCTACATGCGCTTAGTCGTTTCTTTGGCACAACAACTTATGATTTCTTTTTGGATCATAGGAGATGTTAGTTGACACCTTTGGGCATTTTCAGAAGTAACATCCGAAACATCTTTATTATGTGACTTTAGCTATTGCAAAAGTTCAAGAAAATTTCCCCTATTAAGAGATTCCTCTCCTTCCTTTGACCACGAAATGCTAACCCTGCCACAAATAAATAACACAAAAAAGAAATTGATGCCTTCAAGCGACGTACATAATCACTTATAATCGAATCATATGCATCATCAAAAGCTTTAGAGATTGATGTTTCTTCCCATATCTTAAATTCGTATACTTCTCATAAGTAAGATTGCGAGCACTTTTAACACCTCCAACATATTTCTTAAACCTTTCCAGTTTATTCCATCCTCTAAATTCTTCATTTATGAACGCATCTCCCCGCACAAGCTTCCCATCTTTCTTAAACAAGAAACAAACAAAACAAAATGTCGCGTCTTTCTCAATACTATATTCAAGCCAATCCACTCTTTTGAAACAAGTAAACATACAACGACGCTGGGGAGGGCCCCAATGTCTCTTTGAGGGAAGTTATGAGTTTTTTGTTGATAAGGTTTTTTAATGATATACCTCCTAACTGATTTACATTGTTTTGGGATAATCCATTATGCTAATTCTTTTTCCTTGTTCATGGGAAGAAGTTCAGCATCATAAACCGTACCAACTCTTCATCCTCTTCCTCCTCTTCCTTCTCTTCCTTCTTCCTCCTCAATGGCACTCAACTAGCATTCGAACCACCCAAATCCGTATCGTTTTCGTGAGTTTGAGGGGAATCATACGATTGAGATACATTAGCTCTAGATGGAGTACCACTATCTATCGGTGGCGGTGAGGAACATGAAGTCTCTCGAGATTTCCCTTTCTTGAACATCAATTGTCGAAGATCAAGTTGCTTCTCCTTTGTCTTGGATTTTTTGATTTAGGTGTATTACTCATGATTTCCTATATTCAAATTTTAATACACATATGAACTAACTACTTAATGATCAAACAAAATATACTAATTCATCACCTATCATACAATTCACTCAATATTTTCGTAATATGTGATTACACTAGTGCTCAAATAATTAACCAATTACCACAAAAACTTAACAACAAAATTAATCAATCACAATTCACAAACAAGAAACGAATATCATAATTTATATGCACTAACTATTTCAAGTTTTCAAATCAATTTATCAAATAATATATTATTATTTTAGATATAAGAAAATAAATAAATTAACAAAAAAATTTGTAAACGGAATTTTTGATACCAAAATCGATTAAATATCGACGGAGATGAGTCACTGAGTGTGACTATGGAAGAGTTGATTGCCCCAAGCTGCGGGGGGGGATGGCCAGTGGGCGCCCTTTTGATTCGGTCTTTCCAAAGTATTTAACGCGCGAGAAGAGAAGCTAGTAGACCGAGCGAGAAAGTTTCCAGAGAGTAAACTCCATGGGGAGAAAGGGAATTGGGAATCGGGGATTGGAGGTTTTTGCCTTATTTTTTTATTTCATTTAACTAATTATGATAAGTACTTATTAGGCATGGTTCCCACCCCACCCCTCGCTATTTTGTGGGAATAACATGACCCTCAGACTTTCAACGTCTATTTTCCCCTTTTTTTGCAGTCTGCGTGTTTCGGTTGATTGGCTCACTAGCTTTCTTTTGCTAATTACTAAAATTTGTTAAAAATGGGGGATGGGCACCAAACTGCATCCGCCTCTACAAAGTAGCAAAAAGTAGTGATTAAACCATGATTCACAATCTTGGAACAGAGAGACTGCTAATCAATGGCTGATTCACCTTTAGAAATCCGATGCTGGATGGAAAGTTGCCAAATCTCTTCACACATCCTCTTTTTGGAACTTTATCATAGTGGAAATTAAAGCAAAAACATGGTTGGCGGTTTTTTTTTGAGTAGCAGCATATATTAGGGCCACAAAGGAATACAACCTAAAGATTCCAAAGAGAGAAAGAACCATCTAGGATGGACCCTTCCACTTCGAAGAAATCCAAACAAAACAATTACACTAATTACAAAGACCATTCAACCAACCTTTATCAGAACTCGAAGTAGACTTAGGAATATAAGCTTTTAACTCTACAAAATAACATCATAATGAACTTCCTAAACACTATATTACGACTACACACTTTACCATTTCCAATAAGCATCATTTCTAAACCTCGAATTGCTATAGACAATAGCATTAAGAGCAACTGATTCCTCACTCATTTGCACCATTCCTCTAGAGATCTATCAACTCCTCTGATTTTCAGCCATTTCATCAGAGTAACCATCAGTCTACTACTAAAAATACATTCAAATAACAGGTAAGCATGAGACTCAAAGCACACACAAAGGTGGAGCAGTTCAACATGGTGAGTGTTGTCTAATGTTGTCTACTTTATTTATTTTCAAACATAGTTAAAATCAAAGGCAAAAAGTCAAATAATTTTACGGTCTATTTATTTGGACAGAAAACACTTTTCATGGAAAAATATTTTCCAAGTAAAACAATTTTCGTCAGAAAAACATGATGGTAAAACACATTTTATTTTTATGTTTGATGATAAAATATGGGTGGGGGATGGATGTAAAAATGAGTCGGAAGATGAAAGGAATGAACAAAAGAAAATAAGGAGTATGGTGAAAAATGTGGCATATCTTGATTAGAAAAGGAAAATTGTTTTGGTTTTTAAAGGAAAAAATTTCCACAATTGAGAAAATGGTTTTACTTTTTAAAGGAGAAAATTTACAAAGTTGAGAAAATGGTTGCCTCCTCCTAGCAAAAAAAACAAAGGAAAAAGTAGAATATAATGGAAAATCATTTTTCAGGAAAATGTTTTCCTCCAAACACACGTAGACTCAACTTGGATTATCCGGACCGGACCCGGATAGCATATTTCATTATCCGATTTTTCAAAAATCCGAAACTGATATCTGTTGTGCACACCCCTAGTCTGAAGGGCTGTAGTAGAGAAAAGTTCTAGTTCCTACCTAGTAGATCTATTTTTCAATAATGTTCATTGAATAGTACCCCACCGGAGGTAAAATGGTCAAATGCCTTTGGGTGAGTTGTATATGTACAAATTAATGTAATATATTTATGAATTTTATAAGATAATATACTTAATGAATAGCATATATCATAAATATATTTGCTGAAAACTACCTATATTTAAAAGTCTTTTGTGAATAACTACCCTGTTTCAAAATGGAAAAAGTAACTACGTACTTTTGAAAAACTTTTGGTATCACTACATTGTTGTATTTACCCTCAAAAGTTAACGTAAAACGTTTAACAAGGTAGTGATTCTGATGTGAATCTAAATCACCCTCCAAAGTATTGGATGATGATTCTAAACTTACGAACAATAGAACACTTACTTTACCAAGAAATCACCTTCGAAACAAGATATAGTACCAAAACACAAGAACACACTCAATGTTTGGGTTCTAGCCATATAAGACTCACTCAATCTCTCCTAAAGCTTATCACTCAAGACTCACTCAAAGTAATAGGAAAGAAAATACTTGAGACAAACTCAAAGTAAAAACTATAACACAAAGGTTTTTTTTGATCAAAACTCAAATCTCCTTTCTATTATCATTTTCTCCTCCTCATATAGAGATAAAAAAAAAATGAGGAGCTGAAATACCATAAAAACGTCCTAAGATAACGGGTTTTAGGAGTTACAAAACTCCTCGATTCATGCCCTAATTAAGCCTCATTTATGGGGCTGCTACAAAGAAGGCAATCAGCAATTATGAAATGTAAATAACCCCTAATTACATGCCTAATCAGCCACAAAACACACGCCTACTTGCCTTAGTGTCTTAAGTAATCACTAGTTTTATTTTAAGCCTCAAATAAACAAAAGAAATAGATTAAATAGGAATCCAAACAGAACTTGGGCTTCCTTTACAATCATGCTTGAAAACCCAAACAGAATTGGGTTTTCAAATGGATGCACGCTCAATCCACCATCCAAAAGAACAAGTAACAAACTCGGGTTTATGAACAAATGGAGAAAGCTACAAGAGCTTCTAAAACAAGCGCAACTGGTTCATGAACCAAAGAGCCTTTTGCCGTGGGCTTGACTCTAGATCATTCTCCCCTTCTTTTGAAGAGTTTTTCCCTCAAACTTGAATCATCTAAATATGGTGACAAATCCCCCACATTGAACGTAGCACTAACACCCATCAACTCATCAGGAAGCTCAATTTTGTAAGCACTATCATTCACCCTTTTCATCACTCTAAATGCACCATCAGAACGAGGCATGAGTTTGCTTTTGCGCCTTCAAACTTTCTTCCTCAAACGGCCAAACCAAATCCCCGGGTCAAAAGATGGGTCGTCTTCGTCGTTTGTTTGCTCTCTCTTGGTATTTCTTATTCATCTCCTCACTCCTTTTCTTCACTTGCTCACAGGTTTTTTGAAAGGCTTCCACCTTCTTTTTGAAGGATCTTTCTCCACAATATCCCATTTAACCATAGGAATAAGATCAATAGGCACAGTTGATCGACTCCACGAACTACTTCAACAAAATGAGCGAGAAGTAGTTATGGACCGAGCTCGATTGTAAGCAAACTCTGCATGGGCTAGTTTCATGTCCCAATCTTATTGCTTTGCTTACAAGTCCTTTCAACAACGTACCCAGGTTCTATTTGTCACCTCCGTTTGCCCATCAGTTTAGGGGATGATGAGAGGTGCAAATAGCAACTTGGAACCAACAAGCTTCCATAGGGTCCTCGAAAAGCTGACTAAGAAACTTGGAGTCCCTATACGAAACTATACATTGAGGAATGCCATGAAGTTTGGACAACTTCCTTAAAGTACATTTCCGCCACTTTTACAGCATCATCGCTTTTATTACAAGCTATGAAGGAAAGCCATTTTGAAAATCTATCTACAACAACCATGATGCTATCCCTTCCCCTTTGAGTTCTTGGTAATCCTACAATGACGTCCATGCTAACAACTTCTCCCAATGGGCATCTGGAACTGGAAGAGGAGTGTAGAGACCTTTAGTGAAGTGACCCTTTGCTTTTTGACAAGTAGCACATCTCTCCACAGCCAAAGTCACCTCTTTGATCATTCTTGGCCAATAGAAATGCCACTAAGAATATCAAGAGTCTTTCGGATGCCAAAGTGACCCGCCAAACCACCACTATGCCTTTCCCTCACCAACAATCCCACTAGCTCACTCTTTGGGACACACAACTTGTTACCCTTGAAGAGGTAACATCATGCTGCACAAACTCTTTTGATGGACTCTCGAACTCACGTGCAAAATCAGGATCATGTTGATAGCCCTCTTTGAGTTGCTCAAAACCCAAAATCTTAGCATCCACCATAGAAAGCAAGAAGTAATTCCGAGAGACAAAACATGGCCACTACATTATTCTTTTTCCATCTTTATATTTTGAACTAAAGGTAAATGTTTGGAGAAACTCCACCCATTTAGCATGCCTTTGGTTCAACTTTTGTTGCCCATGGATGAACTTAAGCGCCATGGTCCGAATGAAGGACAAATGGCTTAGGTCTTAAGTAATGAGACCAATGATCAAGAGCCCTCACAATGGCATAGAACCTCACGATCATAAGTGGAATAGTTAAGCTTAGCCCCATTTAACTTTTCACTAAAGTAGCGCACGGGCTTCCTCTCTTGTATCAAAATCGCACCAATCCCAATCCCATCGCACTCGCACTCCACATCAAACACTTTCTTAAAGCTCGGGAAGTACAAGTATGAGCATTACAAAGCATATGTTGACCTTCTCAAAGGCCTTTTCGCACTCTACTTCCCTTAAACTCACCTTTCTTTGTTAACTCGGTGATAGGGTTTTGGGCAGATAGATGGAAGTTCTTGATGAACCGCTTTATAGAAGGAGGCTAATCCATGGAAGCTTCTTACTCATGCACATTGGTTGGAGCCAACCATGATTGCACGACTTTCTTTTTCCGGGTCATTCACCCCTCTCTTTAGCAATGTATCCTAAGAATACAACACTAGGAGTCATGAATACACATTTCTCAACTTTGCCATCAACTTCATCTCCCTCAATTTTCAAACAACCTCCTCAAATGAATTACATGATCTTCATTGTTTTTACCACACAAAGTATGTCATCTAAGTAAACAACAATAAAATCATTAAGGAAAGGACGGAGGACTTCATTCATCAACCGCATGAAGGAGCTTGGGGCATTGCAAAGCCCAAATGGCATAACTAACCACTCATAAACCACTACAATGTTTTGAAAGCCGTTCACTCATCTCCCTCCCTTACTCTCATATTGATGGTATCCACTCCTTAAGTCTATTTTGAAAAAGACTAAGGAACCACTCAATTCATCTAGCATATCTTGCAAACGAGGCATAGGAAAACGATATTTGATGGTTATGTTGTTAATGGAACGACTATCAACACACATTCTCCAAGTACCATCTTTCTTTGGTACTAAGAGGGCAGGAACGCGCAAGGACTAAGGCTCTCTCTCACATAGCCTCTTTCAATCAATTCATTCACTTGCCTTTCAAGTTCCCTACTCTCTTCCGGATTACACCTATAGGCAGCCTTGTTGGGCAAAGGTGATCCTGCAATCAAGTCAATGGCATGCTCAATGCCCCTTATTTGAGGAGGCCCTTCGGGAACACATCTTTCAACTCTTCCAACAACTCATCCAAAAGTGGTGAGTTATTGCAAGTAGTCTCATTCTCGTCTTTGGTCCTTACAACCAAAGCATACCCCACCATTTTCTTCCACTATTTTCTCGAACTCATTACAAGATACAAGATAGTTGCTCTTTTCTTTGTCTTTCTTAGCAACTTTAGGGGGTAGGAAGCAAGTTAACTTTTCTACCATCTTTGGTAGTTACAAGATATACATTAGATTTGCCTTTATGCTCCGAATCATGGTCAAATTGCCATGGCCTTTCCAAGGTAACCATTAATAAGCATCCATAGGAAGTTCAATGTATCACCATCTCTCATCTTCAAACTTGCCAATAGAGTAAGAAACCAAAGCTTGCTTCTTTCACCCTAATACCATTGCCATCATTCAACCAATTGAGCTTATAAGGCTCATCATGATCTCTAGTGGTAAGTTTCAACTTACTCGCAGCTTCGGATGAAACAACATCCGTTTGAGCCCCACCATCGACTATCACTTCAAAGTCTTCTCTCCAATCTTGCATCTAGTATGAAACTAGTTGTTTCTTTGCCTCTCATCAACTTGAGCCTCACTAAACAATACTTTCCTCACAACCATCATATTGTACTCACCTTCGGGTTCTATCTCTTCTTCAAAGTCATCTTCTGAATAGCCATTTTCTTCTTGTACTACAAAATTATACATTTGTTCTTCTTCATCCATTAGGCAACACTAGTGGCGGTCAAAACAGTTTTACTAGGACATTCACTAGCAATATGACCCCTCCCATGGCATTTAAAACATTTTCTCCTAGTTGCAAGCTCACTAGGTGAAATCACTTGTTTTTCTTTCCCCTTATCAAATTTAGAACCGGATGAACTAGATGAAAAGGCTCTACTTTGAAAAGTGCTCCCTTTAGAGTTTGTTAGGAGTAAATTTTGAAGTACCCCTTGAAAGAAGAAGTTTCGGCTTCTCTTCTCCTTTTCCTCCTTAGCTTGTGCCTCATATTTCAAAGCAAGTTTACAAACATCACTAAAAGTGGCATAGCTGAGTCACTTCTACTTTCTTACTTATCTCTTTGGACAAACCTTTAACAAATCGAGCAATTTTTGAGGTGTCCTTTTCTTGCAAATCACAAATCAAGCACAATTTTTAAACTCTTTCATGTACTCTTCCACACTCATGTTATTTTCTCGAGAAAGGTGGGGTAAGTTTTAGGTACTGCTCTTGCTCATACTCCTTACTAACCCATTTATCCCTCATCTTTTTTCAACTTAACCCATGAATGGATCTTCTCTTTCCTTCTCTCCTTCTATTCGACTTGAGGTTTTCATACCACAAGGCAGCAAGTTTAGTGAGTTTTAGTACAGCTTGTTTAAACCTTTTCCCATCATTATACCCCCTATAATAAAAAAACGGTCTCACTTTGCCTCATCGATCAAGAAAAGCCTCACTATCTGTCCCCCATCACCTTAAGGCATCTCAATTTTCAAACCCCTATCATCATCAAAGTTTCTACGTGTATTAACCTCACCATCCTCATTTTCAAGAAAATTCAGTTTTCTACTGGGTTGCATCAACATTTCGGACATGGCATCTAACCTAGTCTTTTGTTGAGCCTTATCTTCATCATTTGCTTCTGATTTTCTCTCTAAGTTTTCCAACTTCTGGTAATTACTTGTACCATCCTAGCAAGATCACCTTCAACCATGATTTCACTATTTTTGCTAGACTATTACAAATACAAGATGCAACCCGTAAACTTGAACAACAAAACAAAACTGTAAATGGCCTTGAGGCTCTCAAAGGCTTACAGATTAATAAAACTCAGGAAATTTCAAGCGGAATCAAAAAAATAAAATCTTGAAAAGCTTCTCCGTATGAAGGAGGAATTGTCGTTTGAAGTTTTGTGCCGATTTGCTCTTTCTTTGGCGCAGTTGTGAAAAACGTGCCCAGTTTAATATCAAAAAATTTACAAAAATATGAAAAATTCTGTGAGTATTCTAGACAAAAAGTTATGCGAATGAAAAAAAGAATCAACCAATTTGGACTGCTGAAGGTTGAGAAATCGTCCTTCAAAGTCGGATGAAAAACGGGCTGAATCTGGCGGTTTCATTTCTTCTCCAAAACTCGATTTTTCAGACGAATTTCTTCACGAAAGCTCTGATACCAGATGATGTGAATCTAAAATCACCCTCCAAAGTATTGGATGATGATTCTAAACTTACGAACAATAGAACACTCACTTCAACAAGAAATCACCGAAACAAGTGATATAGTACCAAAACACAAGAACACACTCAATGTTTTGGGGTTCTAGGTCGGAGAATGAACTCACTCAATCTCTCCTAGGGTTTTCGACCCAAGAATCACTCAAAGTAATAGGGGTTAGCAATACTTGAGACAAACTCAAAGTAAAAACTATAACACAAAGGTTTTTTTATCAAAACTCAAATCTCCTTTCTATTATCATTTTCTCTCCTTATATAGAGATAAGGAGAAACAAAGGAGGAGCTGAAACACCATAAAAACGTCCTAAGAGGAATGGCTTTGAGGAGTTACAAAACTCCTTGATTCATGCCCTAATTAAGCCTCATTTATGGGGGTGCACAAAGAAGGCAATCAAGAATTATGTAGCTGTAAATAACCCCTAATTACATGCCTAATCAGCCACAAAACACACGCCTACTTGCCTTAGTGTCTTAAGTAATCACTAGGCTTTATTTTAAGCTTGAAATAAAACAAAAAAAGAAATGGATTAAATAGGAATCCAAACAGAACTTGGGCTTCCTTTACAATCATGCTTGAAACCCAAACAGAACTTGGGCTCTTCAAAATGTGATGCACGCCTCAATCCACCATCCAGAGTTAAACAAGAAGTAACAAACTCGGGCTTAAGAACAAAGGGAGAAAAGCCAAGAGCCTTCGAAAACAAGTGCAACTGGTTCATGAACCAAAGAGCCTTTAAGTTGGCTTCACTTTGGATCAGATTCCAAAAGAATTTCAAAAGTAGGTAGTTCTTTTCATTTTTTTTGCCAAATTTGTTAATTTTTTATGTTTTTGTTCACTTTGACTGAAGAGACCACAATGCAATGATAGTAAAAGTTTTTCAATAAAGTGAGCAAAGAAATATATTTTTGGCAAGGTAGTCAATTTTAACCCATGACATGGTAGTCAATTTTATCTCTGGAGGTTCAGAAATTTGTGGACTAACCTATTCTGCAGCTAAGAGATTCTCTAGAGAAAGGTTCCAAAGCAGCTCCTATCCAGCACAGAAGCAAGGAGAACGAGAGCTACCAAGCATGACTAGGAGCTTCGAAGAAGCTGCAGAAAGCTCATCATCATGATGGCAAGGCATATCCCTCACCATCAGCAACTGCCTGATCAAGAGAGTTGTTGGGGACAAGGCAGCTCCGCCAACATCATATTCAAGAATGTTATACAAAGCATTGGCTTGCGTTATGAAGATATCATCAAAAAGGCAATAATCTTAGGCGGAGTTAGTGGAGAGCCTGCCTTTACCATTGGCGAAATCTCTCTCCCCCTCCTCCTACCAAAGGAGTCAACTTACAAGCCAGGTTTAGTGTTGTAGATGTCCTTCAGCTACAATGTTATTATTGGCACACCTTTGATTCATAGGATGAAAGCGTACCATCCACCTATCACCAAACTATCAAGTTCCTCCCACCAAATGGGGAGAACAAAGGGGTCAAAGGAGATCGAAAGATAGCCAAAGATGCTCGCATATCCCTCAAACCCAAGGAGGAGGAGATCTAGCGACCACAACAACATCCAGCACCTAGCAACCTCGACGAACAGGACATTGAAGAGGTGGTGCTGGATCCTGGTAGCCAGAGCAAACAGTGCAGGTTGGTGCATCACTGCCACCAGAAGGAAAAGCAGGATCATTGAGCTCCTCAACAAAACATCATGAAGACATGGTTGGAATTGATCATGCGATCTGCACTCATAAAGCTGAACATAGATCCATACCACAAACCTAGCAAACAGAAAAGAAGAAAGTTCACACCTGAGCGCAACCTGATCATCAACGAAGAAGGCAAAGCTGCTACAAGCAGGAAGATTAGAGAGGTCAAATATCCTGACTGGCTAACTAAAGTGGTTGTGGTAGGAAAGAAGAACGGCAAATGGCGAGTCTGCATAGATTTCAGAGATTTGAACAGGGCTTGCCCCAAGGATCCATTTCCCCTACCTCAATAGATGCCTTGGTGGACGCTACAGCAGGGCACGAGGACTCACATTCCTGGAAGCTTATTCAGGAGACTATTAGGTTCTGATGGACCTAGAAGACCAAGAAAAAACAGCTTTCATAGACTGAAAGAGGTATTTATTGCTATAAAGTTATGCCATTTGTTCTCATGAATGCAAATGCCACCTACCAGCGCCTAGTCAACAAGATGTTTGAAAAGAAGCTGGGGACACGTAATATGGAGGTTTACATCCATGATATCTACTAAATTCCAAACAAGCTGGGGATCATGTGTCTCACCTGCATGATACCTTTGATGTCTTGAAAAAGTACAACATGAAGCTTAATCCAATAAAATGCTCATTTGGCGTGCCCGCTGGTAAGTTCCTTGGCTGTATAGTCACACAAAGAGGAATTGAGGGCTAGCCCAGACCAGTTTAAAGCACTATTAACATCCAATCACCAAAAACCTAAAAGAAGTCCAGAAGCTGACAGGAAGAGTTGCTGCGCTCAATCGTTTCATTTCGAGATCATTAGATAAATGCCACCTTTTCTATCATGTGCTTAAGAAAAATAAAGGTTTTGATTGGACTGCAGAACATGAAGCTGCCTTTACGCAGCTAAAGACTTACCTAGCTACTTCCTCCCATCTCTTCCAAACCGAAGCAAGGATATACCTTGCAGCTTTTATCTAGCCGTGAGTAGTACGGCTGTTAGTGCAGTTCTAGCTAGGGAAGCTGACAGCCAGCAGCTACCAGTATATTATATCAGTAAGTCCTTGCTTGATGTAGAAACCAGGTACACATCTTTAGAAAAATTGATACTAGCTCTGGTACACAGCTTTCACTGAAGCTCAGACATTATTTTAAAAGCTTACCCTATATGTGTTATGACTAATTATCCCATAAAAAAGTTGTGTTACGCAAACCAGAATATACTGGCAGGATGAGCAAATGGGCTTTGTCCCTAAGTGCCTATGACATCAGGTACCAACCCCGAACGGCTATAAAATCACAAGCCCTAGCTGACTTTGTGGCTGACTTCAGTCCTAACCTAGCTACCGCAGTAGATGAAGAGGGTACGACACATAAACCAGGTAACATCTACAGGTAGCTGAAAGCTGTTTGTGGATGGCTCCTTCAATTTTAGAGGAGCTGGACTAGGTATAGTCCTAAAGTCGCCGCAGGGACATGATAATACGCTCTATTTCCTGTGATTTTAAAGATACTAACAATGAAGCCGAGTATGAAGCTTTAATTGCCGGCATGACCGTGGCTCACGACCTAGGGGCAGCCAGGTTACAGGTATACAGTGACTCCTTACTGATCGTTAGTCAAGTAAAAGGGGAGTGCGCAGCTAAAGACTCGAAGATGTCCCTCCACCTGGAGCTGGTCAAATCAAATATATTTATATTCCAAGAGTTTACCATACAACAAATACCAAGAGACCAGAATACTAAACCTGACGCACTGTCTAACCTAGGCTCAGCACTTAGGAAATGCAACTTCAGCAATATTCCCATCGCTCACTTAGCTGAGCCAGCTATCAGCAAGGAGGTAAATAGTGTGCTTAGTATTGGTGATATAGCAGGTACTGATAGCTGGACGAAGCCGCTGTTAGACTACTTAGAAAAGGACATACTGCCAGATGATAAGCTAGAATCGAGGAAGCTGTGTATGAAAGCCAGCAGGTACCAGGTAATATCTAGAGTCTTATTCAAACATGCAGCTCAGCAAGACATGCTGCATAGGTGCTTAGAAAAGGAACAATGGGAGATTACCCTCAAGGAATTTCACGAGGGGCGAGTGTGGATCACATACAGCAGGAAGGAGCTTATATTGTTGGCCAACACTGCGTAAAGATGCCAAAAGGTATGTAGCTAAATGTGATAGTTGCCAAAAGCATGCAGGTATGGTACATAAGCCCTCTGAACCATTGCACCCCACCGCGCGCCCTGGCCATTCATGAGGTGGGGCATGGACATAGTAGGGAAGCTGCCAGTTGCACCAGGTCAAAAAGTATCCATGCTGGCCTTAACTGATTACTTCTATAAATGGATTGAAGCAGGTGCATTTCAGCAGGTAAGGGATAAGAAGGTGATTACCTTTATATATACTAACATTATTTGCAGGTTTGGAGTACCTAGTGGATTTGTATCCGACAATGGATCACAGATTATAAGTGATAAAACGCGACAATTTTGCCATGAGTGGAACATCAACCTGGTTACCTCAACACCCTGTATCCACAAGCTAACGGACAAGCTGAGTCCAGCAATAAGGTAATCATCAATGGCATCAAAAGGAGGTTGAAGGCTAAAAAAGGTAAGTGGGTAGAAGAGCTACCTAGAGTCCTTTGGGCCAACAGAACAACACCTATGGGAGCAAAGGGCAAGCCCCCTTCTCATTAGTCTATGGCTGTGAAGCTGTGTTACCAGCTGAAGTAGCCGTGCTAACCGACAGGTATGGGCTCTTAACCCCTGAGTTAAATGATTCTGAGCTGTCTTATGATTTAGATACCATCAAAGAGCTACAAGACAGTGCGCTAGTTAGAATGGCCGCACAACAACATATTGTAGCCCGCAGCTTCAACAAAAACGTGAAAGCCAAGGTGTTCAAGAAAGGAGACTGGGTGTTAAGGAGGGTCTTCTAGAATACCCAGGAGCTGAATGCAGGGAAGTTGGGCGTCAGCTAGGAAGGCCCCTACCTAATTGAACAGGTAGTAGGTAAATGGGCGTATCGCGTAGCTACAGCAAAAGGGAAAGCTTTTCCCAGAATCTGGAGCGCATCACACCTGAAACTCTATCAATGCTAGGAAACTGGATACATGCTAGAAATCAAGTTCTCAGCCACAGTGACTCAAACGACCATCAAAACAATTACACCAGGTAGGGAAAATTGCTAAGCAAAGTCAAAAACGTCAGGTTAGGCTCTCTCCTACCTTGCCTTGTCTATCTATAAGGTATTCTCAAAACCCTAATCTTGGCATAGTCAACACACGCAGGTACCGCAAGAAAAGCTATAGAATTGGAGCACCTCTTAGCCTCCTAAAGCTATCTAAAGACACAAGCACACCTAGATGCCTTTGGAAGTAGCTATCAAAAAGTTGGGCTACCAAGGTTGCATCAGCTAAGAGTTATACGCCAAGGTAACTGGGCCCACAACACAAGACATTAGCGTTTTGGCATCAAAACGCCAGGTAAATACACAAAGCAGCTAGCTCATTATACTAAAGTTCTAAACACACAAATGCATATATATGTCAACATTTAGCATATCCAAAAGACACACCAGCCCCTTGGCTGGCGGTAAATAGCATATGAGGCAAATTAAAAATTGTTTGACGAGAACAAAAAGATAAAACGTTTGAAGAATTAAACTAACTACATTCTTAGCTAGCAAGCTGATCAGCTGTTGGCATCTACTTTGGCACCTCGGAAGCTGGGAGGACTGGGACGGAGATGCTGGACGGCTCAGCTGTAGCAGGGGCATCAGCTTGGACTTTAGCTGTGGAAGTCTCCTGCCTAGGAGGGTTAAGGCCCAAAGCCAAAGCTTTAAGGTCTGCAATGCTCCCCATGGTAGCCAAGAAAGCATCAGTATACTTGTGCAGCTCCTTACTCTCCACAGTTCCGAACAGCATGAGGTAAGCCAGCTTGGCAGGTTCAACAATTTGAACTTCTGCCATCTTGTCCAGGTGAAGCTCCTTTTGATGCGCCAGTTGAGCACTTAGAATGTTTCTCTCCCCAATCGCCTTTGCCAGCTTCATAACAGCCACCTTAGCCTCCTCCCCTAACAGCAGCAATCTCAGCTTCCACTGAAGCTGCAAAGAGCTTTTTCGCATCTCTCTCCTTCTCAAGAGCAGCGTCTCGGCTTTCCACTGCTCCTCAGCATGAGCCTTCTCCTTCTTCGCCTTACTCAGCTCCTCCTTCAAGCTAGCAACCTCAGCTTGAGAAACTTTGAGCTGAGCGGACACCGATGCAGCTGCTCTCAAGTTGGAACGCGCCGCTAGTAAATTTTGGAGGGCCTAGCATAAAGACACTAAGGTATGAGAAAAACGAAAAGCAAAATGAAAGGTACTAAAAGATTAAAACATAGTAAAACTATACCTGAAGAGAATACTGGACTGCATGGTTCACCATCACCTCAGGATCCTGCAACCTTAGGCGCTTGGCCGCAGCAGGGAAGAACAATCTATCTGCATGTGGCCAGATGCCGTTGTTTATCCCATCCTCAGACAAAAAGTCTCCAGGCATAGTTAGGTTGATCGTTGATGTACCAGGAGCAGGTGGATCTAGGTCCAGCTTGATCATAGGAGGGGCATACTAGGAACTGTAGTAGCAACCTTGGCAGGAGTCGTAGGTTTAGATTGAGTAGAGGTAGTGGGTGCTTCCATCTTCTTCCATTTCAGCCGAGCCAAGGCATCGGCTTGAGACAAAGTACTACCTTTGGCTGCACAATAGAATGTAAGGAATTACACACCTTTCCTAAAAACCTTTAAACAGCTAGCAGGAGGGTTAGGTTACCTGAAATCATGGAGTTATTTCCTGAAGTAGCGGGAGTTAAGGAAGAAACAGGAATAGCTTTTAAGGGAGGAGTGTAGGATCTTTTGTCTGAAGAGATGCTGAGAAAGACCTTCGCCCTTTTGTCCCTAACTCGAGACTTTTCACAGTCTCAGCAACACCTATAAGAAAGACAGGGTTAAGAATCACAGTTAAGAAAGTATTCGAGGAAAAAAAGGAAGGATATAGTAAAAAATACCTCCAGCAGGCCAGCCAAAGGGTAGGTAAGCCCTAGATTTGCCAAGGGAGTCCTTGGCGACGAAGAAAAAGCGAGTCTTCCAGTAAGACTCAGAAGCACCAACCCCTTCTATAGAGCTTGTGTACTTGGGCTTTTGCTTCAAGGTGACCTTTTTAGGGCTTATAATTTTAACGCCATAGATGGTAAGCAGATCCTTTAGGGAAAAGGCTGGGCTCCAGTCCCTAGTAGCTGAATCTATTGTGAAACAGATCTTCCAGAAACCTGGCATAAGCTGGCCAGGGGAAAAATTTAGAACCTTTATGAAAGAACGGATCAGGCTTGTGAACTCGAAAGTATACCCTAACATAAAAGGGTACTCATAGAAGCAGATATGATTATCTGCCGTTTTCTCCGATCTATCTAACTCCTCCAGGACTATAAACTCCGTACTCTCCGGAAACCCTCCTCTAACTTTAATATTCTCTATATCTTCCCAACTGATACTAGAAGCAACGTCATCTTTCGCTTTACCCATGGATGTGGTTTTTGGAAAAAAAAACTTTCTTTCTAGCTGACTACTTGATAGGCATGCAAAGAAACAAAAAAAGAGAAGAGGGAGAGAAAACTTACCAAAGAAGAAGGGAGAGTAAACGGAAAACATCTCTCAGAAATCTTTTTGATTTTAAGTCGTTCTCACAAAAACGGCTGGTATTTATTGCTTAGCTTAATTAAACCAAAGTAATGATTAGGATTGATCTTTAAAGATAAGCGTACTTTATTTATATCTTTTGCCTCTTGAGTTTCTATCTTTTATGCTAAACATTACATCGAAATTTTATCTTAAAGTCATAACTTGCAGCTTTACAACGCAGGACAAGCAATACAAGCTAAAAGTTAGGGCAATTGTTATATCCTGAAAAATTACGCAGCTATATATGCAGGTTAAATAATTATTGCAGCTAAGATCCTCCAGATTAGGCTCTCCAGCTAAGGAATTTCCACCTTAGGTCTACCAGCTATGAAGAGCCAGCTAATACCTCCCAACTAAGGGGACTCTGCTTTGCTGAAGACGTTATGGATCAGTTATTGCCGAAGCCTAAAATCACGCAAAGACTAAAGTCAAAGATAATTAAAGAGAGTAAAAGCGGATGAAGATTTTATTCAAGGCCATTAATTTTAGATACGAGCAAGGATCCAAGGACGGTTACAAGCCGTTGTAAAGGCTGGTTCAAATGGATATTTTCCTTAGTATATATATAGCTCAATGATTGTAATAGAGACAAGGAAGTTCTACGCATACAACATTTTACATTCGAGTAGCAAACATTGTTCTTAGCTTACAAATCGCTCTGATACATAGAATTCTAAGGCTGTAATTGAAATTATAGTGGATTGGTGGACTCAAAGCCACCCGCGGATTTTCCCTTATTCCACGGGTTTCCGCGTCACCATCCTTGGTGTTCTTGTTTTTTCTCTGTTCTTGGTTTCTTTGTTCATCCTAGCTGTACTCAGCAACGTCCAGCTACTTCACCACCTTCTAGCTGTAGTTCCCAACTTAGTTTTGCCTGGTGCAGAATTTAGCATAAACAGCAGCCAAGGCAGGGGCACTAAGCATTGCTCGGCTGCTGCTTCTCTGTCGAGTTATGATAGGTGAATGACTGAATGTGGTTCCAGATGAGTCGAGTTTCGGGAATTGGGTTGCGTGTGGTGGTGTATGAAAGTGAAGCGGTGGTGATGAGGTGTGCCGTGAGCCAGTCAGTAGGATCTTGTGAACCTAAATATGATGCAAATTGCCAAGCGTGAAGAAGGCAACAGTACTAGACATTAATTACTCATTGTTCTTATACTTTATCTATAATGTTGGTTTTTTAACTTAGAAGAGATGGTAATTTTGTGGCCCTTGAACTTGCTCACTTGGAGCACTATATGTTAGATACAGAACTTGGTTTGATGATGTTTATTTCACTGTATTTTGTAAGTTTGTTTTGGCCGATCAAGAACGGAGTAATGGGTATTGGGTAGCTTGTCATGTTGAGGTTTTTCCTCAAAAACAAAAAAACAATTAAAAGTAATTACTTTCTAGATTATTAGATTGGATGTCTTTCAATTAAGTGCACACTCAGTTTAAGAAAAGTCAGTTTATATGTTATCAATGGGTGTCAGAGCGGAATAGAAGACAAAAATAGGCCTCTGACTTTGAAAGCCTGGACAAAAATAGGCCTCTGACTTTGAAAGCCTGGACAAAATTGAACCTATTGTCAAACCTCAGGTACCCAAATCGATATTATTGAAAACTTGGGTACCCAAAATGATATATTGTCAAACCTCAGGTACCCAAAATAATTTTCCTAGATTTTACCGTTTTGGTACTGCTTAATATGTTAAAGTAGAGGTTGCTAAAAAGCTGATATTCGTCTAGATCGACATGAGAATTTTACTTTGGCATGATGATAATGGGCATTTTATTTTGGAATAATGATAATGGAAATTGAATTTTACTTTGGAATAATGATAATGGGAATTTTCTTTTATTAAAGGAGTGGTTCATACTTATGCATATTATATTCTTGAGAGTGAAATTTTCATCTTTGTGCCACCAACACTACTATTTAAAGTAGCATGGGTAAACTTCTACAAACAAGACAAAATCTTGAGACATTAGAGAGATTTCATCACTGTCATATATTGTTTCAAAGAAGGGATAATGGCACAGCTTCACAGGAGCGAAGGTCAAGTAGAGCTCAAATGCAATGCAGATAATTTCTTTGATGTTTTTGGTCGCAAACCATACCTTATCGCAAACATGTGCCCTACTAAACTTTCAAAAGTTGAACTGCTTCAGGGAGAGTGGGATAAGGCTGGTGCTGTTCATACTTGGCATTATTGTCTAAGTAATTATGCTTTAGCAAGTTAGACTGAAATAAATACTACCTTCGTTCAAATGTATTGCAACCTTTGACATTTTGCATTATTCATACACTCTTTTTTGACCTTCTTTTGTGATATATACATAAAGATAAATATAGTCATGTGGGATCTTGTTATATTTGTCTCGATATATGCTTAATTAATCAACTTTTTATAATTTTTACTTGAATAAAATTAGAAATATTAGCGTTTAAAGTAGTGCGTTGGGAGGCGTAAAACTCCCTATTTTGCAATACATATAGAACGGAGGTAGTATGATATTGGTCCTTCGGAAACCTGGACCCTAATCATAATCAGATGTCTTTGTATCTTTCTTGACAGACCTCCTTATATGTATTCCGCCAAAATCGTAAGACTTCATTAGTCCCCCGGATCGGGAAATTTGCAAGACAAATCTTTCGAATATGCAACCCAAATCTCACAAATATTTAGATCTACTATAGCAAAAATGAAGCAAAAGTCTTACCATGGCAATCATGCGGGCACTGAAAACTAAATGCAATAGGGCGGCAACTTTATTCTGTACCGTAATACCAACGATGATTTTAAAAAAAAAAATTTGCTAAAAACCTTTTAAATTTTCATTTTTGCGAAAAATAAACTTATAAAGCAATCTTTTACAATAAAAAACCTTAAACTTGGTTTCTTATATTCGTTTTTCGAGCATAACCCCTATTTTTTCCGGTGTTTTTGTGAAATGTAAATGGAAAAAACTCTGAAAAGCTCAATTTAGCAACAATAACATTACTTTTACGGTATTTTCCATACCATATCCACAAAAAGATGAAAAGGTTCTGGGTCAACGACGAAAAAAGTGCAAGTCAACACTTGAAAAAGAAGAAAGGTTTCTTATTGCAAAACAAACTAAGTTTAAGATTTTTCTATTGCAAATAATGTTATAAAAAGTGTTTTCGCAAAAATGCACATTTAAAATTTCTTTTGGCCAATTTTCCTTTTTAATAACTCGAAGAAAAATTGATTTTAATAACCTAACCTTTGTTCTTCTCATTTTAACAATCCCACCTTTGAGCAATTCGACAATGATCCCAACTTTGCACTACATCTACATCTAATGGGAAAAATGACCTTCGATCTGTGGAATAGGTGGCCTTTGCTTTTTCACCTTGTTTTTTTAATTTCATATAATTGAAAAAATGAAAACACATGTTTTAAAGTAAATAAAAGAAAAACAAAAAAACCCACTCCCCAGCCACCTCCCCCGCCCCTCTGCCACCCCCACCTCTCGTAACCACCTCCTAACGGCCGATTCTTCTCCTCCCACCATCGTGACCACATCCCCCATCCCATTTAAACTACTCCTCCTCACTGAAATTCATAACTCCTTTCGAAGGGTGGTGCTTTTTCGAGTGAGCGATTTGAGTTTTTCGTGAGGAGGAGTTGTTAATGGAGGTGGGGGAGGTGGTCATAGTGTTTTGGGGGGGGGGGAACCGACCAATTATAGGTGGTTACAAGGGTGGGGAGGGGCCTTTCTGAGGGGGTGGGGGCGGCAGAGGGGCGGGAATGGCTTAGGAAGGGGTTTTTTTTGAGTAAATTTTATTTAATTAGAAAAAATGATCCTAAAATTTTTTCGCCGGAATTTTTTCTCTGTTTTAGAAGTTTTGTCTTGTTTTTTGTTTTGTTAATTTAGTTTTGAATTTTAAGATAATATTAGTATGGACCATGAATAGCGTAACACCTGTCATTTTACCTTCAAAATCAACTACTAACATGTGATGGACCATTAGAAAAAGATACATAGTAAAGGTTGGATATTCCTGAATTACTCAAAGGTGGAATTGTTAAAATCGGACCGGCCTAAGGTTGGATTATTATAATCATTTTTTCCCAAGCTAAGGTTTATAGGGTGACTAGGGGTCGGGGGACAGATTACAGAGAGAGAAACGATATAGTCTAGTCTAGTATAATACATCAGTTCTGATTTTTTTGAGGTCCAATAATGTACTCTATTAGTATTAAACTTTGATCAATAGCATATATTCTATATAATTATTATGAACGTAAAAAGAGACTAAAGTACAACTAATTTGGTGACAGCACTACTCTTGATTTTAAGAGGTATTGGGATCGATTCTTGTATCGTATTCGTGGTTTCTTATACAATAAAAAAATAAACGTATAGAGAAGAAATATATGACTTATTAAACCAATTAGTACTTGGTCTAGTGGAAAGGATTGTACCCTTCTAACCTTAAGGTTGGGGGTTCAATCCCCACTAGGGCACTTTGAGGGTAGGGATTTCCCTTACCCTTCCCCCCTACTCTCAAGTGCCTGGTCCAATAGGACCCGAGCGGGGTCCGAGCTACTTCTCCTTACCAAAAAAATAAAATGACTTATTAAGAATTTTTCATAAGGTAAAGCATACCTAGTACTATATAAAGTTTATTAAAAAAGGAAGTAGGAGTACTTTATAAAGTACGCCGTTCTACTAAAGTATAATAATAAAAAAAAGGAAATTTTGGAAAAAACCCCCTTACGTTTTCAGTTTTTTTGAGTTTACCCCCTTATGTTTTAATTTTTTAAATTAACCCTCAAACGTTTTCAAAATGTTTAGATTTCACCCCCTTAATGCAACGTCTGTTTAATATTAACGGAGCTGGGTCCCACTTATATAATTTGCCTCCCAAATGTATGTTGAAAATGGCCTAAATACCCCTGTTAATAAAAACCCTCAACTAACCTCTTTCTTCCAATTACCCTTCTCCATTAATCTCTCTTCTCTATTGTATAGACCATTCTCACCTCTCTCTCTCTTCATCACCTCTTCTAATTCTTCATTTGTGTGTTTATCTCTCACCAAGAAGTCATTAACAAAATCTCCTCCTAGGATTGTCATTTGTCCATGATTTGAAAATCTTGTTAGGAACCGCACATTTGCATTTGCTTGCCATGTCCTTCAAATTCCATTGTTAGATTAAGCACAATTAGGCACAACCCCCAAAATGTAGAAGCACAACCAAAACCCTAATATAGCCATTGAACAAAACTGAGACTTATTCACCAATTACATAAATTGGGAATAAATAACAAAACTCTAAAATCATGAATTTGCCCCAAATCAAAATGAATTTGAACAATTGTAGAGATTACCTGTTTTTTTCCAACACCGTTGTTGCAAATTGAAGTAGGATATGCAAAATTAAGCAATGAAATTGAAAGCACAATGTTTCAATTTGAGATGAAAATTGAGTGCAAAAAATTGATTTGGGGGTAAAAAATTATGAACATTGAGAGAGATTGAGTAACTGAAGGCTAAATATACAGAAACGTTGTAAGTGAGACCCAGATCCGTTAAAATTTAACAGACGTTGCATTAAGGGGGTGAAATCTAAACATTTTGAAAACGTTTGGGGGTTAATTTTAAAAATTAAAACATAAGGGGGTAAACTCAAAAAAACTGAAAACGTAAGGGGGTTTTTTCCAAAATTTCCTAAAAAAAAGTAGCGAAAATTCAATTATACCCAACATTAAAAGTTAAATATGACATGGGAGTTTTACTACATGTAAGAATGACACGATTATTACTTCAAATTTATGTTATTATATATGTTTATCTATATACTTGCACCAGTTTAAACTCGTGCACTATCTAATACTACCTCTGTTTTTTTATACTCGCTCATCATTTGAAATTTTGGCACTATTCATTTATGTGTTCTTAAACTATTAGTGTGACTTATATATAAAGAGAACTATAATCATGTGGGATCTCGTTAAATTTGTCTCATTGTATAAATTATTAATATCTAATTTGTATAATTTTATTCTATGTGTAACTCAAAATATTAAACTTATAAAATACGCATTGGGATGCATTATTGCTCCCAATGATGCAAGTTACAAAGAAAAGAGGAAGTATATAATTTTATTTTAAATACCTTTTCCGTTTTTTTTAATAACTATATTTCTCATTTTAAATTATTCACATGTTTACCTTTAAACATTTATCATAATGTGTAAGGATAAACATTTGTCTTCAAGTATACTAATTGTGATCAACTTCATATGATTGTTATACATGCACAATTAGAGATTAATATTATATTACATATCATGCTTTGGGAGGAGTGAAATAGATAGTAGTCATTAATAAAGAATGGAGTAAGTATCTTCTATTATACAAAATCAAAGATTATGCAAATTTGATCTTGTGAAAATATTTATTAAGAGGAGTCAAACAAGATCCGCTTAACTACATGTTTCCTTATAAATAAGAAAAATAATATGGACAAGGTGGGTTGATGAAGTATTATTACTATGTTAATGGCGCAACTATTAGATACAGTGGCAATATATATTACTGTCAATCTGTCAGATCAAAAGAGGTGAATTATCGAAGAGAATAAATAACCTTAAAATGAATATATCCCACCTTTGTAGATGATAGCGGTGAACATACAACCGTAACGGCAACAACCGAAGAGGTTGATGAAGAGAACAAGTTTTTGAGTTTTAGTTATCATGATGGATTAATGATGAAGAACTACTAAAGAGCTTCAAGGAAAAGATTCAAGTAATTCCGAAGACTGAAGGTTGCATTGCTAAATGGAGTTTTGAATATGAGAAGATAAATGATGATGCACCTGAACCAAACTTGTACGTGGACCAAATGCTTGGCTATGCATTTGATGTTGCAAAAGATGTTGATGCTTGTGTTTGTGATGCTTGATGACATGATAATATATCTTCTTGTCAGGCTCATGGTGCGACATACCATGGTTATGTATGGGTTGATAAAATCCATGTATTTATGTGCCTAAGTCGTTGATGTTCAACTCCATTTGGTTGATGTTGGTTGGAAATTAAAATAATGTGTTTCTTCTGCGTGTATTACATGCTAAAGTCGTATCACCTTATCAAAGATAGTTTCTAAGTCCTCTAACAATAATAGTCAAGGGAAGTAGGGTCGAATCCACAGAGAGACGGAGCTCAACAGCTACTCCAAACAAAACCATATTGGAATAAGCTGAACTACTAATTAAACACTAGAAAGCAATATAGAGAGGGTTTCTAATCTATGAAATAAAGGTCTAGGGAATTAGTTCGGTCCACCATGCATGCTTATACCAATCAAGGGATCAAACAACTATCAGAACCTAGGTCGAGAATCGATAGATTAGAGCAGTGTCAAGCTATGGCCAAGTCTCAACGCCTATAATTCAACATATGCGTCATGTTCACAAACATATTAGAATTACTTATGTGTACTAGGCTTCTAAAAGTAAGACAGGTCTGTGCGAACAATTAGTAACCTCAAGTAACCAATGAAACTGCGCAATAAAATAAATTACTCAATAAGAACAAATCACACCATAATCAATCTCATCAAACCCTATAAACTAATATCAATTCAAATAATCAAGGTATAAACATGGCTTCCCCACCTAATCCTAACATCATGAATCAAAATAGTAATTAATCTAAGCAATCAAAAGCAATTAAAGAGATTAAGAAAGGGTACAATACCAAATGACGGAAAGCAATAACCTTTATTGAAATCAAATCTGAGGTTCAATCACCTTTAAACTAATCTAAAGTGTTTAATCTAATAAAAGCTCTCTAAAAGCTAAGCTAAGAACTATGGAATAAAAAGAGAATAAAAGTAAAATATGAAGTTTAGCGATTTATAATAGCCTCAAAAATCTAATAAAAAATGGAAATAAAAGATAAATCTTCGGAAACACGTGCCCGCAACTCGATCGGGCAAAGGACCACCCGATTGGGTTGGTACAAAATTAATTCAACTTCAATTTCCTTGTTTAAAACGCAGCCCAGCACAAATTGGAGGTAAATTGGGCCACCGGAACTGGATCTGGCACCCCTGCCCGATCGGGCCAGCTGCAACAAAGCCCAACACTTTCTTGGACGCGTATAGCGCTGCAGTATCAATGTTGTGCTGGCCAGTGGTAATCAAAGCCCATCTCATTTCTCTTCCTTGGACGCGTAGCAGGCAGCAAAAATACTGTGCGGGCCGACCCGATCACTGGCCCGATGGGGTGGTGGATCGGGTGCACAGAAATTTGGCCCAGCTATGCTCTCTTGGATTATTCAACGCAGCAGCAGTGAAATCTTAGAAATTTGGGCCCGCCCGATCGGGTGGTCATGTTGCATGATCGGGTTGGCTTTAAAAAGCCAATCTCATTTTCTTTGCTTTTCCACCCGATTGGGTCGGTGATGTCCGCCTGATCAGGTGCGAAACTTTACCGCCCGATCAATAATTATTTGCCCGATCGGACCATTTTCAACCTTATCACACTACGGCAAGCTCATTTTTACTCTTTGACTCTCAATTCTTCACGTTTAGAGGTCTTGCGGCCTCCTAAACTATCCATAAAGCTCGTGAGCAATCCTACGTCTCGTAACATCTCGTAAAGTCGTGCTTGCTTCCAAATAGCTCAGAACTAAGGAGAAAACTCCCTAAAACAAACCACAACTATATACGATAGTTAGCATAAAATAGCTCCGAAGAGCTCCAATGACGCACAATTTAGCTCGTAAATAAGGGAGAAAACACTATATAAATATGTGATATCAAACTCCCCCAAGCTAAACCTTTGCTTGTCCTCAAGCAAACAGAACATGAACATGGAATAGATTATTGCCTAACCCCATAGATCAAAATCAATCAAAGCTCAAAAACGTTTTCAAGACTAAGAATTGTTCAAGCAGGCAAAATTCAAGTTCGGCTAATCAAATCCATCCAACTACCAATCATCCTAGAAATTCATCAATCAAGCATCCACAAGGCATACAAATCCTGAAAAGGCTCTCACAAAGGTGTCAATCCTCTCAATTTTGTGGCAGGCAAAGAATATGCCTGAACACTCACCAACCCGACAATAGATGCCCTTCCCACTCACACTCTCATGTGTTTAAGAAGGTTAAATGACGCTCAACCTAGCCAAGTCGACTCAATTAGCAGAAATACTATTTAACTTTGACAAACTGACTCGAAATCGATACAATAAACAATGCAGACACGAGCTCAATAGGTCTTTATAGGGTTGTAATGGGGCTTAGGTAAGAGGTATGGGATATTTTTAGGAAATGTGGTGGAAAAACCGAGAAAGGGGGAGTATAAATCACTCAAAACAAGGCCGGAGATGGCCGAAACAACTCCCCACAACACCATAAATCCACAAAATACACCCAAACTCTTACAATGAAAACTCACAACAAACCAAATTTTAAAGCAAAGTAGCAAATTTTTCTTTATAAACATACGTGAATGAAGGAACTTTGGACTCTTTAGAACTTTTCTTTTTCTTTTATTTTACGAACCAAACATTCACGCAACTCAAACTTTTCTTTTTCTCACACTCAAACCACAACAAATACACTTTATTTCTCGAATAACAAAAACAAACCATGAAACCAATCTCGAAATCAACCCATACAAAAGCTCCCCTGAGCTAGGCTTGGAAATGGTAACGAAATAAAGGCCTTGGGCTCATAATAAGGGTTTTAGTAACACGAAACAGGTCATTAGGCTCAACGGGGCTAAGAAGGATAAAAGTATATGAAATATTCACTCATAGGCTCAAGAGTCAGACAAAAAAGCGCCTCTATCACAGCAAATGCTACAAATCATCGAATATCAGACAAGTACGAAGTTAAAGTCAAGATCAATCCACTAAAGAGGAACTAACACACAAAAACAGACTAGATAAAGATATGAATACAAAGAGGCCTCATAGTCTAACTAATTTAGACATGCAGCACAAAGTAGTGTAATATAATCAAAACTCTCTCGAAATCATAGCAATCAAACATTAAATCATAGCCTCAAGATCACAAATGCCCAGCTATCTAGAAAACAAAGTCAAATCATTCTCAATAAGAGCACGACAAGGGGCACATGGAGGCAACTAAACCAGTCATGGGAACCATATTTTTTTGATTTTTTCATTATTTTTCGAAATCAATAAATCTATCCTAGAAAGCAGTAAAAGAGATAGCGAATACAAACAGAAATCCTCCCCCAAGCTGAACTAGGCAGTGTCCTCAGTGCCAAAAGGTAACAAATGACGATACTAAGAGGAAAACAACGTTAGTACCCTCACTCTCGCTCACTAAAAAAAGGAAAAATAAAAAGAAAAGGAAAAGGGGAAAATTACGAGTTACCTCTCGCACAGCGCTGGTTTATAAAGGTCTCGCACGACCATAATACCTCCATATCTCAAATAGGAGGGGCTAAGCAGTGAGTGCCACCCTCATCAAACATCTTCCTTCTCCAAATGTTCTTGATAGTACCTCCAGACTGTGAGGCAACCTTAGGTGGAATTTGAACCTTCTCTACACCTACCTCATCCAAAACCTCAGCCCTGCAACAAGATTGTTCAAGCATATGTGCCTTAATAGCATTGGTTAGTTTAAAAATCACTATATCATCACCAACACTCAGAGTTAAAGACCTAGACTTAACATCAATGACAGTACTAGCAGTACACAAAAATGGTCTACCCAGAATAATAGGAATCTAAGCATCCTCATCCATATCTAACACCACAAAATCAACAGGAATATAGAATTTCCCGACCCTAACAGGAATGTCCTGTAAAACACCTAGCGGTTATTTTATAGAACGATCAGCCATCTGTAAAGTGATTTATGTGCATTTAAGTGATCCCATATTCAGTGTGTTATAAACATATAATGACATAACAGAAACAGAAGCACCTAAATCACACAAAGGTTTATCAATGAAAATAGGTCCAAGATGGCAGAGAATGGAAAAACTACCAGGATCTCTTAATTTCGGTGGGGTTTTATTCCGAATAAAAGCACTGCACTCTTCAGTAAGTGCGACACGTTCTACCCCACCAAAGGCTCTTTTCTTGGTTCATGTCTTTCAGAAATTTGGCATAAACAGGGACTTGGGTAATTAAATCTGTGAATGGAATCGTTACCTCAAGGTTCTTGACCATAGTCAAGAACTTACCAAACTGCTGATTGACCTTTGATTGTTTCATCCTGTGAGGAAAAGGTAGCCTTGGTGTAAAAGGCGTTTTAGAAACCTTCTCCTTTTTCTTCCCTATCTGTTCAGCTTCCTCAGATAAGTCGACTTCAGACATCGAACTCTTCTTTTTCCTTCCTCTACCACCTTCTTCTTCCCCGCAGTTGGGGCAACATCATAAATGGGCATTGGAGGAGCGTCATAAACAATGCCACTACGAAGAGTGATGGCATTCACGTGCTCCCTCTAAATGGGTTGCCCTGGCATTTCCCCATGCCGCCTCTAAGCACTATTGCTTACCAATTGTGCAATTTGAGTCTCGAGAAGTATGATGTGCTTTTCTTAAGATCTTTGTGCTTCCCCTTGAGCCTGTATATGCTTTTGCGTTTCCTCATTTGTCTTTTGCATAGCCAACATCAACTTCATCAATTTAGACATGGAAAGCTCTTGTAGGTTTATGTTTTGTGGAGGTGGGGTTTGAAAATTTTGTGGGGGCTTGGAAGCTATTGGGGTGATGGAAGTTTTGTGGTGGGGGTCTCTGAAAACCAGGAGGGGTTTTGGTAGTATGAGGGTTTAGGATAATTTTTTGGAGGTGGAGGTTGATAGGTTTGCTGATTTTGGTAGGCATGTGGAGGGGGAAAGTTTTGTGATCTTTGTTGAAAGGCGTTTGCCTGCTCCATCTAATGTTGACTGAACTGACAGTCATGCCCAAAGTGACCCTGAACACCACATACCTCGTAGTAAGATGAGGTAATGGACGCTACGGAAGACATAGCATTAATACTCAAGGGAGGGGTGTCGAGGTAGAGGAACTCAATGTGTCCATCTTTTGGCTTAGCTTCGCTATTTGCGAAGTCAGTTTTGCAATGGTATCTAACTCCAATACTTTCCTTCTGAGGATGCGGAAAGTGTAATGATCATTGGCTGCAAGGTTTGATAGAAAATCATAGCCTACATCCACTTCCTTATCAAGAAAACTCCTCCCGCAGACGAGTCGACAATACTCTTCGTCTGAGGTTGCAGACCATTATAAATGTCTACGTTAGGAACCATTTGTCCATGTTGTGGTGTGGACACTCTCTCTGCAAATCTCTGAACCTATCCCACGCTTCTCGAAGTGTTTAATCAGGCTCTTGGGAAAACGTGGCTAGTTTATTTCTGATTTCTGCTATTTTTGTAGGTGGATAATACTCTCTCAGGAATGCAACAGAAATCTCCGACCATTCAGACACTTTGATGTCGTTGAACTACTTCTGAGCTCTATCTTGGAGTGAAGGCTTGAATAACATGACCTTCAATTGCTCAGGTGTGACTCCTTGATGCTTTACAGTTCGGCAGAGTTGTTGAAATCTCTGCAAATGATTCGCCGGATCTTCAGCAGGATGCCCACCAAACTGGCTTTGCTGAACCATGCTAATGAGTCCACGCTTAATCTCGAAGTTGTTAGCAGCGATGGTGGGCATCATAGGTCCTGTGGAGAGACCATCTGGGTTGGGCACCCCATATGACTTCAGTGATTTAGAAATAATTGAACTCGAGGTGTCTGATCCAGAGGTGTTCAGCTGAACAGACTGATTTTCTCTCTGAATTTTCTTTCGAATCTGTCTGATTGTCCTTGTAAGATTGGGATCCGCCGGGATGGGGGGAACCGTTTCTTTGAGACCTAGGCATACAAAAAAAATAAAAAGAAGCAGTAAAACGTACCTCAATTGGAATAATGAGGTTCCAATGAGGCACAAAGAAGTAGACCAAATAACCAAACAAAAACTAAAAAAACTAGTTGTCTCCCCGACAACGGCGCCAAAATTTAACAGGCTACAGTGGTATCACCTTATCAAAGATAATTCCTAAGTCCTCTAACAATAATAGTCAAGGAAAGTAGGGTTGAATCCACAGAGAGACGGAGTTCTAAGTTAATATTTAGCTAAACAGCTACTCTAGACAAAATCAAATAGGAATAAGCTGAACTACTAATTAAACACTAGAAAGCAATATAAGAGGGATTTTAATCTATGAAATAAAGGTCTAGGGAATTAGTTCGGTCTACCATGCTTATACCAATCAAGGGATCAAACAACTATCAGAACCTAGGTCGAGAATCGATAGATTAGAGCAGTGTCAAGCTATGGCTAAGCCTCAACGCCCATAATTCAACATATGCAGCATGTTCACAAATATAATCAGAATTACTGATGTGTACTAGGCCTCTAAAAGTAAGACGGGTCTGTGCAAACAATTATTAACCTCAAGTAACCAATGAAACTGCGCAATAACATCAATTACTCAATAAGAACAAATCACATCAAAATCAATCTCATCAAACCCTAAAAACTAATAGCAATTCAAATAATCAAGGTATAAACATGACTTCCCTCACCAAATCCCTAGAAATTAGACTTTAGATATGATTGAATGAACAATAATAAAACTAATATAAAACCCTAATCCTAACATCATGAATCAAAATAATAATTAATCTAAGCAATCAAAAGCAATTATAGAGATTAAGAAAGAAGAACAATACCGAATGACGGAAAGCAATAACCTTTATTAAAATCAAATCCGAGCTTCAATCACCTTTAAACTAATCTAAAGTGTTTAATCTAATAAAAGCTCTCTAAAAACTAAGCTAAGAACTATGGAATAAAAACAGAATAAAAGGCGTCTCTTAAAATATGAAGTTTAGTTATTTATAATAGCCTCAAAAATCTAATTAAAAATGGAAATAAAAGATAGATCTTCGGAAACGCGTGACTGCAACCCGATCAGGCAAAGGACCACCCGATCTGGTTGGTACAAAATTAAGTCAACTTCAATTTCCTTGTTTAAAACGCAGCCCAACACAAATTGGAGGTAAATTGGGCCACCCGAACTGGATCTGGCACCCCTGCCCGATCGGGCAAGCTGCAACAAAGCCCAACACTTTCTTGGACGCGTATAGCGCTGCAGTATCAATGTTGTGCTGGCCAGTGGTAATCAAAGCCCATTTCATTTCTCTTCCTTGGACCCGTAGCAGGCCGCAACAATGCTGTGCTGGCCCACCCGATCACTGGCGAGATGGGGTGCACAAAAATTTGGCCCAGCTATGCTCTCTTGGTTTATTCAACGCAGCAGCTGCGAAATCTTAGAAAATTGGGCCTGCCCGATCGGGTGGTTATGTTGCACGATCTGGTTGGCTTTAAAAAGCCAATCTCATTTTCTTTGCTTTTTCACCCTATTGGGTCGGGTGATCTTCACCCGATCGGGTACGAAACTTTATCGTCCGATCAATAATTCTTTTCCCGATCAGGCCATTTTCTGTCCGATCTCACTATGGGAAGCTCATTTTGACTCTTTGACTCTCAATTCTTCACGTTTAGAGGTCTTACGACCTCCTAAACTATCCATAAAGCTCGTGAGCAATCCTACGCCTCGTAACATCTCGTAAAATCGTGGTTGCTTCCAAATAGCTCGGAAATAAGAAGAAAACTCCCTAAAACCTGCAATTCAACACTAAATCACAAAACCACAACTATATATGATAGTTAGCATAAAATAGCTCCGAAGAGCTCCAATGACGCACAGTTTAGATCGTTAATAAGGGGGAATACACTATATAAATACGTGAGATCAGTGCATGTGCGTGCGTAAGTGTCTATGTTAGAATCGAGGTTTATATGTCTTATAGTTACACTTATTATCTCTAATTAAATAAGTTACATAAGTAGTACTTCTATTAAGGTGTCACGTTTTTATTTTGCAGATGAGATTGTCAATCTATTCACTATTTTATCCTCCTAAATCCCAATATAAGAGAAGTAAAAAGGTATTTGAATGAGTAATCAGTCTTCCTGTGCATTAAAAATAAAGCAAACCATAACAATAAGATGCTATTTGACATATGTATAGGTTTGAAAACAAACTTCTTATGTACTTGTATTCTAATATGTAATCTCCTCTTATCGAAGGGCTTAGCCCATACGTCAAGATCCATTTCCCAAAAAATGAACTTGTAGGAGAGTACTCAGAATTTGGAATCTCGTCCATGTTAATGCCTCTATGACTCTGTAAACAACACCGCTCTAGATTTATTATTAATAATAATAATAGTATAATAAACCGTGCGATGCACAGCTATATTAATAATTTTGAAATTTAAGCCAAAATTATTGAAATTTTACTACCTGTCATTAGCTTTTGAACTTGATACGTTTCTTACAATTAATTGTACCTTCGCACGAAAACCAAACAATCAACTATACCTTGTCGTTACAAAAATACGGGAATTTTCATATTGCTCATATGATTCGGTATACCATTTTTTTTTTATAATTGGTATACCATTATTTTGGACTTAGCAAAACTACTTGATCGTTTTACTTAATTTGGCGCCAAGATTAATGAAATTTAAGACTAATAAAAAAATACACCTTGACAAAAATTTCTCATTGTCTAGCTCATTGACTATGAGCTAAATCTATCACAAAAAAAGAAGTTGAAGCGTATACTGTCTCCAACTGCTAACTTTGATAATTTTGTGGGAATCTCTCCCAAAACCCAAGTAAATTACATGCTTCATTTGTGGAAGTTAGAACATCTCTCATGAATTTAGTTAGATGCTTACTCTTATCCCATACGTCATGGAAACGTTAGAACGTTTATTCGTGATCATACGCCATACGTAGTCTTACTTGCTTGAACACTGCTTTATGTATCGACCTGCATCAAAAAATTTATAATAAGGTATTCCAAGTGGAAAACAATGTTTAATAAGTGGCACCAATAACTAAACATTGACAATAATAAACACTCTCAGTAAAAATATAAAATAACCAAAATGCCAATGCAAAAAGGAGCCTTCCCTAAAACCTTAGAGGAACAAACTAAAAAATCATATATTTAACGGAAATTCTATATTGTGGTCTCGAAGTTTAATGTATTTTAAGAAAAATTGACTGGAATAATCCAAACTATGATCTTTCCGCCAAGAATAATCCCAACTATGAGTTATTCATGTATAATCCCAACTACTGGGGAGATCCGCCACAAATGAACGAGATCCGCCACAAATGAACCGTGAACTGAAGGAACCCTGTTTAACTGGTAAACAGACCACATGTCATGCTTTCATTCGTTGTTTACAATTATACCATCTTTTTTAATTTTTTTTAAATCCCACCCTTAGCCCCTTCCTTCCCCATCCCACCAACCCTTCACACTTCCTCCCTCACGACCTTACCTCACTACCACCCAACCTCCCATCCCCAGCCCTGAAACCCAGTCCAACTACCACCCCTGACCACTCAACATCCCTCACCCCACGATCGAGTCCGGATCTTCTATCCCACATGGTGTCCACCCCTAACCACTCAACCTCCCTCACCCCACGAACGAGTCCGGATAGTCTATCCCACATGGTGTCCCATTTGCTATTATTTTGCCCGTAACTTAAATAAATTCATTTTTTTGCTTATTTTCTACAATCTCCCAAGTAGTGAATCTTTTCAAAAAAACAAAAATATTAAAAATTAACTTGACTTAGTAAAATAAAGAGAGAAAAAGAAATAAATCATATTCTTCATTTTTTTTTTAGTAATTGAAGTTAATTATTGATTTTTTTTGTTTTTTAGGAAGATTTACTACTAGGTAGCCCATAGAATAACAACAAAAAATTAATTTATTTTAAGTTACGGGATAAAATAATAGCAAATGGAACACCGTGTGAGATAGATGATCTGGACTCCCCACGACCACCCCTAACCATTACAAAAAATCAAATGTAACATCCCCTTTTATTCTTCACCTTTTACTGCTGTTGTTTTATAATCATCATCATCATCCACTTCCCTTTATCATCATCATGATTCGAATCACCTAATCAAAGGTAAATCCTAAGTCCTCTAACAATAGTAGTCAAGGGAAGTAGGGTCGAATCCACAGAGAGACGGAGTTTCTAAGTTGATATCCAGCTAAACAACTACTTCAGACAAGATCAGATAAGAACAACTGAACTACTATATAGACTAAAGAAAGCAATATAGAGATTGGAATTAATCTATGAATTAAAGATCCGGGGAATTAGCTCGATCCACCATGCTTATACCAATCAAAAGAATCAAACAACTATACGAACCTAGGTCAAGAATCGACAGATTAGAACACATGTCCAGCTATGGTTAAGTCTCAACGCCCATAATTCAACATACGCCGCATGTTCACTAACACAATCACAATTACTGATGTGTACTAAGCCTCTAAAAGTAGAACGGATCTGTGCAAATAATTATTAACCTCAAGCAATCAATGAAACTGCACAATAACATTAATTACTCAATAAGAACAAATCACACCATAACCAATCTAATCAAACCCTAGAAACTAATAGCAATTCAAAGTAATCAACGTATAAACATGGATTTCCTCCCCAAATCCCTAGAAATTAGACTACTCAGACATAATCAAATGAACAATAATAAAACTTATATAAAACCCTACCAAACATCATGAATAAAATAGATAATTAAACTAATCAATCAAAAAGTAATTAAAGAGATTAAGAGTAAAGAAAAGTACCAATTAATGGAAAGAATAACCTTTAGTGAAATAAATCCGAGGTTCAATCACCTCTTGAACTAATCTAAAGTGTTTAATCTATGAAAAGCTCTCTAAAACTAAACTAAGAACAATGGAAATAAAATAGAATAAAAGATGTCCCTAAAATAATGAAGGTTAGCTATTTATAATAGCCCCTAAAAACTCATTAAAAACGAATAAAATAAAGATAGAAATTCAGAACTTCGTGCCCGGTGCCCGATCGGGAAAGGCAACCCGATCGGGCCAATACAAAAATCAACCACAACTTAATTGCTTTCTTTCACGTAGCAGCATCAACAATTTTGAGGCATTTGGGCCACTCGACCGGATCGGGCAAAGGCAACCAGATCGGGCCGCGTGCAAGAGCCCAGCCATTCCCTTCAATTCGTGCGCAGCAGCAGCAATACATGAAACCTGGGCCTTAGGCTTCACCCGATCAGGTCGGGCAATGCCTACCCGATCGGGCTGGGCCAAAGATATGCCCAAGCTCTTTTCTTCTTTTTTTGCGGATGACAAGGCAACTGCAATCAACTGGGCTTCTCACCCTATCGGGTCGGGCAAGGTTCGCCCGATGGGGTCGGACAAGGTTCGCCTGATCTGGTCCGAGACCCTACCACCCGATCACGATATTCTTCGCCCGATCAGGCCATATTCCGCCCGATCAGAGCACGGGTCAACTCCATTTTGCTCTTTGACACTCAATTCTTCACGTTTAGAGGTCTCGGGACCTCCTAAACCATCTATAAAGCTTGTAACCGTTTTTACGTGCCTTGTAACAACTCGCAAAGCCGTGGTTGCTTCCAAATACCTCAAAAATAAGGAGAAAACTCCCTAAAGCCTGCAATTCAACACTAAAACACAAAACCACGACTATATACGATAATTAGTATAAAATAGCTCCGAAGACCTCAAATGACACACAAATTAGCTCACAAATCAGGGAGAAAACTATATATAAATACATGATATCAATTATCCACTTCCTTTCATCATCACCATCATCGTTTTAATTAATCAAGGTGATGTCTTTTTTTATTCCATTTCCCTTTTATGGATATTCAAGAATTTTTTAAAACATTGTTGGAAATGAGATCAAAATTGTTTATCTTTCATGATTTCTGAAGTTGTTGAGTGATTGTTTTTGAGAATTTGAAGGTGTTCAAGAATTTGGTGTTGTACCGCACCTTTGAATCGTCACAACAATCACCACCATTTCTAATCTATGGCCACCATCACCACCACCATCAACCTTAGAATTAGCACAACCCAGCAGTGGATGAAAGAAAGGGAGGGAGAGACTAAAAGGAGGTAGCACAAAAGGAAAGAAGAGGAAGAGTCAGGGGAGCAAATCAGAAGATCTTTTTTAAATTTTTACGCACTCTGCTATTCAACGGGATTTTTCAAGAAATTGACAGCTTCAATGCCTCGTGAACTTTGAGATTGAATATGCTTCTTACTATTGAACGAAATTGATGTTTTAACATGTTTCTTCAACAATCCAAGTAACTATTTTGCTTATCTTCATCAATGTCATGGCACTTATGTTAGTGGGTCTGGTTTATGGTCATATTAGGATGAGTTTATTTGGTAGGATGACCGAATCGGGGGAGAGGGAGGTAGGAGATGAGGGAATAGAGGAAAGGGAGAGGGTGGCTGAAGTGGTGGTGGCCCACTAATGGGTGGGATTGGTGATGGTGGGAGTTGACATTAAAAAGAAAAATAAATTTTTTTTACCTTCCTAACAGGTCGCAAGTCACCTGGGGGTGTTTGTGTCGGATCTACCTAATAGTTGGGATTATGTACGAATAACCCATAGTTTGGATTATTCTTGGCCGAACAGCCATAGTTTGGATTATTCCAGTCAATTTTTCCTATATTCTATGTGGGGGCAAGCAAAAATTATTCCTAAAGCTAGTGACCCTTAACTTAATAGTAATACTTAGTGGCTTTCTTCACCAAAATCTAAAGATAGTTCATTATCTATGGAACAATTACTAATAACTTACCCCTTAGTTAATAAACAACATTCTTTGTCTTCTTCACGACATTACCATCTAACCTCCTCTAGGTCATCCTTTTCTTAACGCCATAAGCGCGCTTACCTCCATCTCATCTACAAGCACAATATTTTTCACGCAGAATCGTTCACTTTTAAAGGTTTCTTTTGCTGCACACTTGTTCAAAATTTGGGGTTTCTTAATTAGCAGCACATATCATGGTTTCTTCGGTCAAGTAGGGAATTGGTGTCCTTGTACTCATCCAAGTATGCAAGTGGCATGCTCGTTGTCATTAAGCTGTAATACTCCTTGTTGATTGTATTCATATTTTGACAACTTTAGGAAGGTTTAGGGATGCTGATTTTCAATTATAGAGGAGAGTGTAAGTTGCGAGATTATTTCCTTTATTCTCTCCTAGAATCTAGGGATTTTCGTGTAAGTTGTAATATTCCCTTTCCCCTAATTTTTTAGCTGATTTTCGGTCCATTATAATCATCTTGTAAGTTGTTTAAGGTTCAAGATTAATAAAAATCAGGGGTAAGAGTGAATTGAATTGAAACTTTTGGACTTATTGTCTTTGTGAATTTAGACGTACATCTTTCCAAGTTTCTATTGTTTTTAGAGAGTGAATCTAATAACAAGAACCTTAGTAATTAGGCGAGTGAAACCTAATGCTAAGCGAGGTTAATACAATTAGTGAGTGAAGCTAATTTGTTTAATCTCAATACTATCCCCCTAGATCGAGTTTAAGGTGAGTGAAACCCTAAATTTTTTTTTACAACCATTAGTGAATCATAACTGAGTGAAGGTTGTGAGGAATTAAGCTTGAATCCATCTCGGATCCGCATCAAACGGTATCAGAGCTTTGGGAGTATCTTGTGACCCATTGAAGCAATTTTCGAAGCACAAACATCTACCTAGATTCGAAAAGCTTTATAGGTTATTTTTAGCAACTCCTTCTCCTATTATATAATGTCTTTTTGAGAGTTTCTTTACTTTATATTGGGTGTTATCTTGCCTAGTTTTAGATTGGAATGTTTCATAACTTTTGGAATTCGTTTGCTGTTTTTTCAGAATTAATCTTTCAATGTAGTATGTTTCCAGTCAATTCTGGTGTAGTTAACTTGTTTGATTTACTGAGACTTCGTTACTTGGGTTGGTTTCCTAACATAAGAAAGTTTCATCCTGTAAAATTTTTGTCCAATTTTGTTAAGAATCGACTTCACAGTCATTAAATAAATCTGGTATATTTTACAAGCCCAATGGAAACGTTTAACAATGAGATGTCACCAGATTTTCGAGCAGCGTTTGAAAGGATGACTAAAGCCTAGGAAGACCTTCATTATCTTGGAATTTACACACTTATTTATTTATTTATGATGGCAGAATTATTTTTGTCTGCAAGGAAAGAAAGAGAAAACCAAGAAAACGTAAAATAAGATTAAAATCGTAAATCTTATGTTGATATTTTAATTTTGGCATAAATTCTAATTTCAATCCAAACTTACCTCTGAAATTTAATGAGACAATCGAAACAGTGAAGGAAGTTGGAGTTCTTTCTATACTTCAAAGAACACAAGCATATGCAAAGTGTTTCGACACTATATTTGATGATCGTCCGACTTGGATGGATCATACTTTTGGGGTTGAGAAGGACGATTATATAATTTTTGAAGATTTTATTGAAGATCCTTCTATTCTTGATGAGGTGCACGATCATATTATTATATTACTGAAATAGATATGGGGAAAACACAAACTACATCCAATGTTCCTATTTCTGACTTCTTCTCAAAAATTGGCAAGATTCGTGGTTCAATTTTATTCCAAGTAGGCGAGTATGATGCTAATCCAAAGAGGAGGTTCCAAAATATTATTTTTTATGACCTTTAAAATTTTTGGATATGGTTAATTCTACGAAGTAAGGCCATGGAAGCTATGGAGTTCAAGCCAAATGCAGCTTTCGTGTCCATGATTACTTGGGTTGAAGATGAAGTCCATTAAATCAGCATTGTAGGCGTCTAATAATTCAATTAGTGACATTTGATTATTCTATTTTTCCATTTAAATTTCGGAATAATAAAATCCGAACATTCAATAGGAAATTCGGACAAGTAGGGAATTTGTGTCCTTGTACTCCAAGTATGCAAGTTCTTGGCTAGTTGTCATTGAGTTGTAATATTCATTCATGATTTTGTTCACATTTGGACGGTTTTAGGAAGCTTTAAAGCTATTGATTTTCAGTCATTGAGGAGAGTGCACGTTAGAAGATTGTTTCCCTTATTCTCTCCTATAACCTAGGGATTTTGGTGCAAGTTGTAATATTCCCTTTTTCCTAATTTTGTAGCTGATCTTCAGTACAATGTAATTAGTTGGTAAGCTATTTAAGCTTCAACTTTAATAAAAATCAGGAGTAAGAGCGAATTGAATTAAAATTTTCAGACTTACTGTCTTTGTGAATTTGGATGTACATCTTTCCAAGTTTCAATTGTTTTTAGAGAGTGAATCTAAAAACAAGAACCATAGGGCACGTTCGGTATCACTGCTAGTTTCCAAATTTTGGTTTTTATGATTTTAGAGTCATATGATATAAAAAGTATTGGTCATAATGATAGTAATAATGCTTATTTTAAAACTGGAAACTATGTTTTCTGGTTTTCACATTTTGGTTTTTGGTGTTCAAAAAAATTAAAAACTGAAAACAAAAAATGATAATGAACGGGCCCTTAGTGTTGTAAGGGAAAATTAGTTCCTCCACTTTATCGACACGTGGCCCGAACCAGGGCTGACACGCGGCCCCATAAATGTTGTTACCGTCATATCAGAGCATCTCTCTCTAGATTATCTCTTTAGAATACTAACTTAAGCATCGGAGGAGGAATCAACCCAAACCCTCCCTAGTTGGTTTCCTCTGTGCAGATTCGGAGCGAGAATCAGATCGTTTACCTACACAAGTCTCAACAATTATCCTTTTATCCTTTAAGAACATCAAGCACGCAACAACATTTGGCGACATCTGTGGGGAGATGTAGAGTAATGACTGATTGTCAGTACTCTAACATTGTACGAAATCAAAGTATGAAAGCCTCAGTAGAAGATACTATCGAAGATGAACGTCCGCTTCGAGGACGTGACCATCACGAATCTAATACGACAGTAGGAGATCGTCGGATGGCCAATGGCCTTCCCCTACATCAAACCATTCTGGAAGAAAATCGTGATCGTTCGGTGACTACAACCCATCTATAAACTCTCCTAAATGATTTCTAAACAAGGATAGTTGGAGTCGTCCAGGAACAGATCAACAAAAACATGCTCTTCTTTAATCTTGGAGAGTAGTAGATCAAGGTGAAGTCCAAAGCTCATCGCACATGACAGTCGCCCATAGCTAACGAAGGTCCTAGTTGGCAGCCTCACCCGGAAAACTCCCAATGAGTTTCAAAAGGAAAGCGGTTGGCTAGGAGTGAACAACCATGAAGGTTAAATTGGATTTTAGTACTTGAACACCCCATGAGGCAAGGAGCTTCACTCCAAAGAGAAACTTAGAGGACTGACGCCCGCTAGTACTTAGAGGCAAAGAGAGTTGCATCACAGCAACAGTCGACTACTGGCTCGACTCCTTACTTAAGAGACCCGCCCTTGATCTCCTATTCACATAGAGCCGGGTAGGGAACTTCCGTCCAAGTTCCCTGGCTGAAGCCTACCTGGAACGAGAATGAAGGTTATGTACAAAGACTAGGGGGAGAAAATCAGTTAGTGGGAAAACAAGGAGCATTATAAGTCAATTTGCCAACACCATTCTCGGTCGGAATCATGAAGGCACCCCCTTATCCAAAGGTTAAGTTGCCAACCATTAGCCTTTGATGGGACAACTGACCCGGACGATCATCTATCGACCTACTTGCACCAAATGTATGTCCAAGTAATGCAAGATGCTACGTGGTGCAAGAATTTGGCGGCTACTCTCACGGGAGTAGCCCAAAAGTGGTTTAACAATATTCCCCGAAATCTTTCAACAACTTCACTGAACTCAATTATTTGTTTCCTCATCACTTCGTGGACAACCACCAATAACAAAAGACGAGCATTCATCTAGGAAGATCATTCAAGCACCAAATAAATCTTTACGAAGCTTTGTAAACAGATTTAACCTTGAGGCACTCTAGCCTGAAACCTTCAATGCCTTAATTAGGGGCCTAAGGTCAAGAAGCTTTAAGTTTGAGTTGGTAAAAACGAAAGTTATTACCTTGGCCGATGCATTAAGGGAGGTCGGAGACTTTATACATGCCCTTGACGTGTGCGTCGAGTCCAAACACCCAGATTAGAAAATAATAGAGGAGGTAGTCCAAACAGAAAAGAGAGATCCAAAGAAGGAAGAGACTTGGGCAGTGTCCTCGTCAAAAGACCTCACCTAGAGGCAATGAAGAGGAAGGGAAGAGACTAGGGTTACGATTGAGTTCAAAATGATCCCTACTCTATCCCGATGGAGATCAAAGACCATTATGACCTTAAGGCTCCAGCGGAGATGAAAACCCCTTATAAGAGTTGAGATAGAAGTAAGTATTGCCACTTCCATAAGGATTATGGGCATGAAAAAATAAATGTAAACTTCTGAAAAAAGCCTTGGAGGATTAGCTCGGCAAGGAAAGATGAATTCTTACATGCCCCACGTTGGGAAAAAGTTCCACAATAGAGGAGGACGAAAAAGGTATTGATGAGTGGTAAGAGGTTTTTAGTGTGTCGTTAAGGCAAACAATACTATGAACTTGGGCAACTACTATGAACATAGTAATGGCAAGTCAAGGGTTGAACCACAAGGAAATAGGGATTGAGTAAGGTCTATTAAGTCTAAGACTACATAAGTGAAGGGTATTTGGGGGTGTGAAGGATTGATTAATTAACAACTAAAAACTAACTAAAGAATAGCAACTAATAATCAAGTAAGAGATGTAAATATAATAAGGAAAACACTAGAGTTAGGGCTACTCGTATGAACTTGGGCTAGACAATGATAATCAACACAATAGCGATTCAAAAACGATGAAAATACAGGGTTAAGTCTCCCTCTAAATTACTTGAGTCCTCTCTCGAATGGTCCTCAAGTGTAATCGATTAATCAATCAACCAAATCCTATCTCGAATGGTCTTTGGTCAATTGATTAAAGATTCAATGAGATCGGAAAACCCCTAATTAAAGGAACCCCTTAATTCCTACCCAATCCCTTGGCCTAGAAACTAAGTCGAAACAAAGGAATGACAAAAGGGATCAAAATTCAATGAAGAACAATAGAAACCCTAAGTGCCCTAACATAAATGTGATCAAGATCTATCCTAGGGTGTCAAAACTCCTAGTTCAATGCATAAACATGAAATTGAATCATAATAACATTAACTATCTACATTAAGCCCTTAATTCATACTTTCGCCCAAACCCTAGATAATGAACTACTCACTAATCATGGATTTAAAGCAAAAGAGATTAATGAAATTAAACATGATTAACAGAACAATTAAAGTAAAGAGAAGAGATTGCAATAAATATACTTGGATTGAATAAACGATTAAACCTTTAATAATAGTGCCAATATGAGAAAGTAAGATTTTAGAGTGTTTCGAGAGAAAAACTATGTAATTAGAGTCTAAGTGTTGAGAATATCCAAAGCAAAAAAACGCTAGAAACTATTTATACTATCCATTAAATGAAAACGGAAACACAGGGAAAAAGCCCGAAAACAGGTTGACACGGTCATGTCCAAAATGACACGGCCGTTTAGACCTGTTCTTTAAAATTCTTCAGCATTCCCAAAAGTTGTTGCCTTCGTTGAAAATGGTCGACACGGTCGTGTCAATATTTACACGGCCGTGTCAATATCTACAAGGCCAATATCTATACGACCGTGTCAATATCTATACGACCGTGTAGGCCTAGTCTTCAAAGTTCTTCATCTTTCACAAAACATACTGCCTTCGTACAAAATAGCCAACACGGCCGTGTTGACCTGCTCTCCTCAAATCAGCAGAATGCATGTTGGAAACTGCTCGTGGGAAAAATACACGACACGACCGTGTCAAAAGCTACACGGCCGTGTCCTCCTTAGAATGCCAAGTCAATCAGAAATATGAGCCTACACTGCTCCCATCAACAAAAGGCTACACGACCATGTCAAAATCTACACGACCGTGTAGGCTTGCTTCCATGTGCTCCCAAAGCTAGGCCTCCACCCAAGGTCCTCCAATGACCAAAACACTTCAAAAACATGCTAGTTAGCCTGGAAATCATCCAAAAGCAACTGAACGGGTAGTGAAGCGAAAATATGAACCAGAGGTGATAAAATCCATGCAATGCTAGACTTAAATGCTCTATTCTACATGTAAAGACGCTAAAAATGATGCATGATTAAGCATAATAAAGTGTTTATCAAACCTCTCAAGAATTGTTTCCCAAGCCCCTCATCAAAGATCCAAGTGAATGTTTTCTCTTGTGACATATGTGGTAGTACAAATAATGATACCTCTTATTGTGGAGGATCTTAATCAAATCATGTCGCGGCAATGAATTCTGGAGGAGAGGGATATCAAGGTAACCAAGGGTATCGAAACAATCAACAAGGAGGTTGGAAACAACCTCAACAAGGTTACAATCAAGGCTACAACCAACCTCAACAAGGTTGGAATCCACCTCAAAAAGGCTACAATCAACCTCAACAAGGGTACACTCAAAGCTACAATCAAGGTGGATCCTCCTCTCAAGGTTCTAATGTCTATCAAGCTCCTCATCAAAGATCCAACTTTCAAAAAGCCCCTCTAAATTCCCCATTTCCTAAACCAAACCCCGAACCTACTCCATCCTCCGATCCTACCTCCCAAATTCTCCAATAACTCCAAACCCTTGCTCTTCAAAGCCAAGCTCTTCAAAGCCATAACCAGGATGTATATGTTAGTTGCATATAGTTTGCATTAGTTGCATATAGTTTGCATTAGTTGCATATAGTTTGCATTAGTTGCATATAGTTTGCATTAGATGCATATAATTTGCATTAGTTTGTATTAGTGTCATGTTTAGATTGCATATTAGCATTTAGTATCATGTTTAGGGTGCATGTAGAATCCTTTGTTCATGCATGCATATAAGATTTCATTTAGGTTAGAACTCCGCCATTGGTACGCATGTGTTCTTCTTGATGACCTAAAAACTGAAAAAGGAAATGCTTCGATCGTCTCTCGTAGGCCAAGGAATCGATTGGTTGTGGTATGATTGATCGTACTCTTGTGCCGCTCGACCGATGTTGGTAGCTATACCCTTTGTGAGAGCATGTTTTTATAGCCTTATAGACTGACATCTTTTCAGTCTTATCTGCTTGTTGTGTGATGCTCTTTCTTGACGAATGTTGTCTAGAACTTGCATTGATTGTCCTTGAAATTGCATTGACTGGTTTGATTCTTGAATATGATTTAGGGGTTCGATATATACTTGAACTACATTGCCAAATGCCACCTACATTATCTTATCTCATTTGTCACCCTCGTGAACCGTGAGCTCTCCTTCTCATGTAACACAACAAAGCTAACCAGAGGGTTAGCGAATAACAAACACAATCAAAAACAAAAGAAAAATCACTTAAAAAATACTAAACTCAAGTAAACTTCAATCAATAGCACAATTTCCCCGGCAACGGTGCCATTTTTATAAGAGGTTTTTAGTGTGTCGTTAAGGCACTAAGAACCGCTTAACAAACAATACTTATAATCCTAATAAGCAACTACTATGAACGTAGTAATGACAAGTCAAGGGTCGAACAACAAGGAAATAGGGATTGACTAAGGTCTATTAAGTCTAAGACTACCTAAGTGAAGGGTATTTGGGGGTGTGAAGGATTGATTAATTATCAACTAAAAACTAACTAAGGAATAACAACTAATAAGCAAGTAAGAGATGTAAATATAATAAGAAAAACAGTAGAGTTCGGGCTACTCTTATGAACTTGGGCTAGACTACGATAATCAACACAATAGCGATTCAAGAACGATGAATAAACAGGGTTAAGTCTACCTCTAAATTACTTGAGTCCTCTCTCGAATGTTTTTTAAGAGTAATCGATTAATCAATCAACCAAATCCTCTCTTGAATGGTCTTTGGTCAATTGATTAAAATATTCTGAGATTGGAAAACCCCTAATTAAAGGATCCCCTTAATTCCTACCAATCCCTTGGCCTAGAAACTAAGTCGAAACATGGGAATGACAAAAGGGTTCAAAATTAAATGAAGAACAATAGAAACCCTAAGTGCCCTAGCATAAATGTGATCAAGATCTATCCTAGGGTGTCAAAACACCAAGTTCAATGCATAAACATCAAATTGAATCATAATAACATTAACAATCTACATTAAGCCCTTGATTCATACTTTCGCCCAAACCCTAGATAATGAACTACTCACTAATCATGGATTCAAAGTAAAAGAGATTAATGAAATTAAACAAAATTAACAAAATAATTAAAGTAAAGAGAAGAGATTGAAAGAAATATACTTGGATGGAATTATTGATTGAATCTTCAATAATAGTGCTAAAATGAGAAACTAGGAGTTTGGGAGTGTTTAGAGAGAAAAACTATGTAATTAGAGTCTAAGTGTCAAGATCCTCCAAAGCAAAAACGCAAAAACCTATTTATAACATCCATAAATGAAGAGAGAAAATGGGGAAAAAACCCCGAATACAGGTCGACACGGTCGTGTCCAAAACGACATGGTTGTGTAGACCTACTCTTCAGAATTCTCAAGTCTTCACAAAAGTTACTGCCTCCATAGAAATTAGCCAACACGGGCGTGTCAAAATGGACACGGGCGTGTTGGCCTAAACTTCTCTAATCAGTGGGCAAGCAGAACAGGACTGTCTTCGTGGAAAAAGACCAACACAGGCGTATTGAAATCAACATGGCCGTGTTGACCTGCTGGTCAGCGCACAGCTCAACTTCAAACGATCATGTCTCTCTCGTCTCCTATCGGAATTGAGCTTATGACCAGTCGTTGGAAAGCTATTGAAAAGAGCTAACACCTCCCAATAGAATTACCTTAATCCGATTTATGGATCAAAGGTTATGTCCATTTGAAGTTCAAAAGTCCACAACTAGTATTCCAATGATCAGTGACTTCAAAAACCTGCTAGTTAGCTTGGAAATCATCCAAAAACAACTAAATAGATAATAAAGCGACAACATAACTCAAAGGTGACAAAAACCATGCAATGCAACGCTTTAATGCTCTAAACTACATGCAAGGACACTAAAATGACCTACAATTAAGCACAATAAAGTGCTTATCAATTAGGATGTGGTAATGGTCATATCCGGAGGCTTTGAGACCGGAGGACCGACCAACCGGGGATATAAGAACTATTTCCGGGAACTCGACCAAGTATTGACGATGGAGAGATCTAAACAAGAGTCATTTCCCAAGGTGCTCATCAGCGAATAAGATAGAGGAAAGTTGATAACACCCCATGGTGATCCCTTGGTGGTGGAAATGAAGGTCGTCAACCTGAGAGTTCGTCACATATTGATTGATATAGGAAGTTCTACGGATATCATCTCAGCTAATTATTTGTCACGTCTGAAATTTTATGAACATCTATTGACACATGTCCAGGATCCAATAAGTGGATTTGGAGGGGGGTGATACACCCAATGGGATCCATGATTTTTCCCATCCGAATTAAAGATAAAGAGACGTCTGGGACAATCTTTGTCAAATTCCTAGTTGTTAGAAATTTGACGGCGTACAACATGATCCTTGGACGACCAACTTTGAATTGTGTAAAGGCATTAATAGTGGCTCATCTTATGCTCATGTAGTTTGAAGGTGATGATGGATATATTGGTTGTGTGTATGGTCATTAGCAGACGACTAGAGAATGCTACTTGACAACTCTAAGGCCCTCGTCTTAGAGGAACGATACATTCTAAACCCATGGATCTCTCTTAGAGAAAGTGTTTGGGGATTCTCAGACGACCCTCACCCCATTTAGGAGAGCGTCTAAGGCCTAAACCTACTTGTAGAAGTCAAGGACGAACCTATCTCAGGATCGTCCAAAGAAGTCATGGCTATTATGGGATCATGCACATAACGTTCAGAACCTGGGGAGGTTCTAGAAGATTTCAAGATTGATGAAGAACATCCTGATCGGCTGGTTCAGATAGGCTCGTCTTAGAGCTAAAAGAACGTATTGCCCTTCTACTTAGGGAATACGGATATCACGTATTTATATAGACTTTTCTCCCTTATTTACAAGCTAATTTGCGCGTCATTGGAGCTCTTAGGAGCTATTTTGTGCTAACTATCGGATCTAGTTGTGGTTTTGTGTTTTAGTATTGAATTGCAGGTTTTAGGGAGTTTTCTCCTTATTCCCGAGCCATTTGGAAGCAACCACGGCTTTACGAGATGTTACGGGGCACGTAGGATGGCTCACGAGCTTTATGGGTAGTTTAGGAGGTCCCAAGACCCCTAAACGTGAAGATTAGAGAGCCAAAGAGTCAAAAAGGTGGTTTCCGTACTCTGATCGGGCAAAAATGGCCCGATCGGGCGGAAATACATTGATCGGGTATAGAAGTTGCGGACCCGATCGGGTAAACCGTGCCCGATCCGATCGGGCGAGATGAGATGTACCCAGACCCGATCGGGCAACTCCTGCCCGACCCGATCGGGTTGGTTGCTGCTAGGTCTTATTTTGATGCTGCTTGATAGGCAAGTGCGTTGAGGCTCTTTTGCCCCCAGGCCCGATCGGGTGGTTGCCTCTGGCCCGATCGGGTGGGCCGCAATTCAATAGGCTAGGTCGCTGTGCTGTTGCGCTGGAACGTGAAGCAAAGAGCAAAATTAGTTCACTATAGGCCCGATCGGGTGGCCTGCGGCCCGATCGGGTCCTGTGCAGTTCCAACGCGGACTTCGTCTTTTAATTTCCGTTTTAGTTAGTCTTGAGGGGGTATTATAAATACCTTTTTCCTCATTATTTTAGGGACATCTTTTATTCATCTTTCATTCTAGTTTAGACTCTAGTTATTTCTCATTGTTCTTAGTTTAATTTAAACACTTTAGATTAGATTAAAGGTGATTGAACCTATTCGATTTCAATAAAAGTTCCTGCTTTCTGTCAATTGGTATTCTTGTTTGCCCTAATTTCATTTATTATTCTTGATTGCTTAGTTTATTTATTCAATTATTCATGATGTAATTATTAGGGTTTCATATTAGTTTTGTTGTTGTTAATTCGATTATGAGTGAGTAGTTCTCTTTCTAGGGTATTAGATAGGAAAGCCATGTTTATACCATGATATTGATTTAGATTTCTATCAATTTCTAGGGCTTGATTAGGGTGATTGTGATGGTGGTTTGTTCTTATTGAGTAATTAATGTCAGTGTACAATTTCAGTGATTGCTTGTGGTCAATAGTTGTTTGCACAGATCCGTCTTACGATTAGAGGCCTAGGAAACATCAGTAGTTCTGATTACGTTAGTGACCATGCGGCGTATGTTGAACTATGAGCGTTGATCTTAACCATAGCTCAACTCGTGCTCTAATCCCCCGACTCTTGACTTAGGTTTTGGTAGTAGTTGACCCTATTTGATTGGTATAAGCATGGTGGACCGACCTAATACCCTAGGGCTTTAATCCATAGTTAAATCCTTGATTTATTCCGTCTTTTTAGTTAAATCATTAGTTCAGTTAATTCTTCTCTGATTTCATCTGAAGTAGCTAATTGATTGAATATTAATTTAGAAAGTCTGTCTCCCTGTGGATTCGATCCTGCTTCCATTGACTACTATAGTTAGAGGACTGTAGATTTATTTTGATTAGGTGACACGACTAAAACCTGTCAAATTTTGGCGCCGTTGCCGGGGAGACGGCTAGTTTTCTAAGTTTTTATTTGATTATTTGGTCTACTTCTCTATACCTCATTGGAACTTCATTGTTTCAATCGAGGTACGTTTTACTGCTGCTTTTTGTTTCTTTTGTATGCCCAGGTCTCAAAGAAACGGTTCCCCCATTCCAGCGGACCCCGATCTTACTAGGACAATCAGGCGGATCCGAAAGAAAAATCAGAAAGAAAAGCAGTCTGTTCAGCTGAACACCTCTGGAACAGACACCTTGAGTTCAGTTATGTCAAAGTTACTGAAGTCATATGGGGTGCCCAACCCAGATGGTCTCTCCACTGGACCTACTATGCCCACCATTGCCGTGGCAAATTTCGAAATTAAGCCTGGACTCATCAGCATGGTCCAGCAAAATCAGTTTGGTGGGCATCCTACTGAAGACCCGGTAAATCATCTGCAACGGTTTCAACAGCTTTGTCGAACCGTTAAACATGCCGGTGTCACTCCAGATCAACTAAAAGTCATGTTGTTCGAGTTTTCATTGAGAGATAGAGCCCAGAAATGGTTGAATGACGTGAAGGAAACTGAATGGAGTGAGATTTCTGCTGCATTTCTGAGAGAGTATTACCCACCTACTAAAACAGCAGAAATCATAAACAAACTAGCCACGTTTTCCCAAGAGCCTGATGAAACATTACGGGAAGCGTGGGCTAGGTTTAGAGATTTACAGAGAGAGTGTCCACACCACAACATGGACAAATGGTTCTTGACGCAGACATTCTACAATGGTCTGCAGCCTCAGACAAAGAGTATTGTTGATTCGTCTCACTACTACAAAAAGGGGCAAACATAACGTTCGAATAAAGCTTAACATAACACCTCTTAGGTGTTGTTAAGGTCACTGTTGTGTAAAGTAAAGATAACACCTTTATGCAGGTGTTATTATTGGTATATCAAAGATAACACCTATCTTACATAGTAGTTATCAATATATAGAAGCAAAGATAACGCCTTTATGAAATGAATGTTATCTTTGGTCTAGCAAAGATAACACCTATCTATAAGAGGGGTTATCTTTGGTTACAATTTTATATAACACCTCTGTCACTCAAACGTTATCTATGTTGCAATTTTTTTAAAATATCTGCGTACAATTACGGTTTCCAACCTATATTATTCTTTCCTAAATAATTTGTAACATACGAAAACATGCCCAAATTTAGATAGAAACTCATTTAAAAAATTGTATATATATATAATCAACCAATATACATCAAAAACTCATCGTATTCTCAAGCATCGAAGATAGAAAATAATCAAAATTTCAAATGCTAAGTATATACATCAAAAAATGACAAACTAAAAAGTACAAAGAACGAAGTTACAACTCATATTCATCATCTCTTCTTCGTCATGCTAAGCATGTTGCACCACCCAAGACCCTCTTGCAAATTGGCTTTCCTATTCCCTCCAAAGCCAGGGGCTTTAACAGCAAGTCTGCAAAGACAAATAGAGTTTAAAACATGAATAGCAAAAAGCATGACTAAAAAACTAAAAAAACCATTTTGTCACTCATACTTCAAACCTCAAAATGGCACAAACTTTTTCGAACCAAGGATATCATATAGACAAAAATGAGTTATTTATATCCATATCATATAGACTAAAATGAATTCAAGGTACCAAAATGAGTTATTTATGTCCATATCAACTCCGCTAACACAAACACACACCTTCAAGCTCAATGAAATCAAGGATAACTACAGAGACATAGATGAAAAAGTGTAATTGTTATATAAAAGTTTGAGTACCTCCTAGGTGCCAATCTAAAGTAAAGTGGCAGGAAAATTCGAAGCCTTAAGCTCATTATCAGAAGCTAAGCATGATAATTCAGATAGCAACTCATTATCAGGAGCTCATTATCCTCTAGCACTTGATGATTTCACAATATTACCTACAACAGGTACCACAGGTCACACATCGTAAAATCATGAAGGGAAAGATAGAAAATACCTATAAGACAAATTAAAGCTCTAAATAATGAGAAATTCTATGTGATCTGCCAACATTTATAGTTATAACTTGTTAAATACATACAAATATAGTGAATTTCAAACCCACATGTTGCTCCGAACAGAAGCCATTATAGGTTCCTTATCAGTAAACAAGGCATTATCCAATATTAAGAATTACATAATCACAATTCACAAATTAGATTTAACTATACATACAATTTGTCAAAATCTATAAAAACTCAGCAATCCATAACGTCAATTATCATTAACACTATAACCGATTCAGACATTCTTTAAGAGAATTTTAAAAAATATTAGAAATCTTACCCCAACACCAAATGCTTGTCTACAACTCTATACTCTATACTACTAGCCACGATTCAGACAAGCGAGACAGGCAAGAACGAATAGACCAGACAATGGGGAAGATAATAGCACAGCAACAGATAATATCAACCAACAAAAAGACCCGATTCCAAGTAAACTAATCCTTAATAAAAGGACCAGTTTCTCCAATAACAAGAGAAGCAACATTAGCTAAAACCTGAAGTGGGATACAATCATAAGGACTTTCTTCTCCTTTTCCTACAGAAAGGGATTTAAAAAGGACCAACCAGTACCAACCAAGACAATAATAGTGAACAAAAGCACAACCCTAAGGAACTGAAACAAATAAAACAATACATCCCAACCGTGTGGCGTTCTGGTGACTTTAACATAATATTTATCCTCAGTAGCACCAAATCAGGTTCAAAGCTTTCATAACCAAAAGATCAACCATTAATACATGAATCCTACGAACCGTTTTCTTATTCTTGAAACAGGCAAATACCCAATAACCCAAAAACACAAAATAAGCAACATAAAAGATGAAATACAAAGAAGGAAGTTGAGTTTGACCTGTAGGTAAGTAATCCTTAACACCATTAAACTCAAGATTATACGTCTTGGTGTTGACAGTCATGGAGACAGAGCTTTCAGGGTTGCAATTAGCAAAGAAGAGACTATATTCATTGGGTATACTAACAGGGTAAGATTGATTAAAGGAGGAAGCAGGAGGAGGAGATAGATCTCTGAAGGTGTAGAAATGAATCTAAGCAATACTTAAGCCAAAAACATAGAAATCGGATAGATATTGATAAAAGCAACTCCAAAAACCTAGGGTTTTAGCACTTTTGAAATCTGAAGCCAAAAACCTAGAATCCAGACTTAGCGCCATTGATAGGCATACAAAGTGCTTATGAATTTGAGCACTTCTGCATTCGAGTTTATCACTCAAAATCTTCAGTTTCTGCGCTTTTACCGATACACCGCAATCTTAAAGTCCGGCACTCATCGGGGTCAGTTTTGGTTTGAATTAAACGCAAAACCCTAGAATACCAAATCCAAATTGATATACGAATCTCGGTCGATCAACATAATACCCTTCTAAAGACTATACTAACATTAAGTTCAAATTACCAGAGAGAGAAAGACGAAGGAAGATACCTGGCGTTGGTTTGGTGTGAAGCAGCAACGATGATTTTGAATACTGAATAGCGCTGATGATGATTGTGATCGTGGGTTGAACGGTTTCTTGAATATATGGGGATGTAACAAAAACAAAAATAAAATTTGGGTAGCAAATATCGTTAATGTATCTGAGTAATAATTCAATTTAAATTAAAAACATTTAATTTTTCTAAATCAAACAACAAAGATAACATTCGAGCCTTATCTTAGTTATCTAAAATATTTTTTATTTCCTAACCTTTAACCTAAGATAACACTTATCTTGAATAGGGGTTATGTGAAACACAATAAAACACCTATAATATTTAGGTGTTATGTAAGAGGTGTTATCTTTGCCCCTTTTTTGTAGTAGTGTCTGCAGGAGGAGTCTTTCTGGATAAGGAAGTGGATGTAGGCTATGAGTTTCTATCAAACCTCGCAGTCAATGATCATTCCACTTCCCGAAGCCTCACAAGGAAGGTACTGGAGGTAGATGCCATTGCACTATTGACTTCGCAGATGGCGAAGCTGAGTCACCAGATTAACACCTTCAGTTCCTCTTCTTCAGCAGCACCTCCTTTGAGTATTAATGCTATGTCTGCCCTAGAACCCATTACCTCATCTTACTGCGAGGTATGTGGTGTTCAGGGTCACTTTGGGCATGACTGTCAGTTCAGTCAACTTCAGATGGAGCAAGAAAATGCCTTCCAACAGAGACCACAAAATTTCCAACCTCCACATAGCTACCAAAACCCACAAAACAACCATCCTCCACCTCCACAAAACCAACCCAAACCCTCTTACTACCAAGCCCCACAAAACTTTCAAAGACCCCCATCACAAAACTTCCACAACCACAATAATTTCCAAACTCCACAAAATTTTCCCACCCCACCTCCACAAAACAACAACCCACAAGAGCCTCCCATATCTGAAGTGATGAAACTGATGTTAAGCATGCAAAAGGAAAATGAGGAGGCACAAAGAGCGACAGATGCTAGCCATGCAAAGATCTAATGAGGAAGCACAAAGAGCCCAAGAGAAGCACATCAAACTTCTCGAGGCTCAAGTCGCACAATTAGCAAGCTCTAATGCTCAGAGGCGGCAGGGGGAATTGCCAGGGCAACCCGTTAAGAGAGAACATGTGAATGCCATCACTTTTCGTAGTGGAATTGCATATGATGCCCCTGCAGTGCCCGTTGATGAGGTTACCCCAACTGCAGGGAAGAAGAGGGTGGTAGAGGAAGGAAAAAGGAAGAATTCGACGTCTGAAGTCGATTTGTCTGCAGAAGCTGAACAGACAGGGAAGAAAAAGGAGAAGGTTTCTGAAACGCCTTTTACACCAAGGCTACCTTTTCCTCACAGGATGCAACAGTCCAAGGTCAATCAGCAGTTTGGTAAGTTCTTGGCTATGGTCAAGAACCTTGAGGTAACGATTCCATTCACATATTTAATTACCCAAGTGCCTGTTTATGCCAAATTTCTGAAAGACATGATCACTAAGAAAAGAGACTTTGGTGGGGTAGAACGTGTCGCTCTTACTGAAGAGTGTAGTGCTTTTATCCAAAATAAAACCCCACCAAAGTTAAAAGATCCTGGTAGTTTTTCTATACCCTGCCATCTTGGACCTATTTTTATTGACAAGGCTTTATGTGATTTAGGTGCTTCTGTTTCTGTTATGCCATTATCTGTTTATAAGAAACTGAACATGGGAGCACTTAAATGCACACAAATCACTTTACAGATGGCGGATTGTTCTATAAAATACCCTTTAGGTGTTTTAGAGGACGTTCCTGTTAGGGTTAGGAAATTCTATATCCCTGTTGATTTTGTGGTGTTAGATATGGATGAGGATGTCCAGATTCCTATTATCTTGGGTAGGCCATATTTGTGTACTGCTGGTGCTGTAATTGATGTCAAGTCTGGGTCTTTAACTCTTAGTGTTGGTGATGATAAAGTGATGTTTAAACTAACCAATGCTGTTAAGGCACCTATGCTTGAACAAAAATGTTGCAGGGATGAGGTTTTGGATGAAGTAGGTGTGGAGAAGGCTCCAATTCCACCTAAGGTTGCCTCACCGTCTGGAGGCATTGTCAAGAACATTTGGAGAAGAAAGATATTTGATGAGGGTGGCACTCATTGCCAAGCGCTCCTATTTGAGAGATGGAGGATTAGGGTCGTGCGGGACCTTTATAAACCAGCGCTGTGCGAGAGGCAACTTGTATTCTTTCCCTTTTTCCTTTTTTTTATTTTATTTTCCTTCTTTTTTGTGAGCGAGAGTGAGGGTACTAACATTGTTTTTCCTCTTAGCATAGTCCTTGTCACCTTTTGGCATTGAGGACACTTCCAAGTTCAGCTTGGGGGAGGAGTTCTGTTTGTATTCCCTATCTCTTTTACTACTTTCTAGGATAGATTTATTGCTTTCGAAACATTCTGAAAAATAAAAAAAAATATGGTTCCATGACTGGTTTAGTTTCCTCCCTGTGCCCCTTGTTGTGCTCTATTTGAAAATGATTTGACTATTTTTTCTGGATAGCTGGGCATCTGTGATCTTGAGGCTATGATTTGATGTTTGATTGCTTTGATTTCGAGCATTTTTAGATTAGATTAGACCACTTTGTGCTGCATACCTGAATTGGTTAGACTGTGAGGCCTCTTTGTAGCCTATTGGATTCATATTTTTATCCAGTCTATTCTTGTGTGTTAGTTCCTCTTTAGTGGATTGATCTTGACTTTGACTTCGTACTTGTCTGATTTTCGATGACTTGTAGCATATGCTGTGACAGAGGCGTTCTTTTGTCTGATTCTTGAGCTTCAGAGTGAATTTTTGATATACTTTTATCCTCCTTAGCCCCGTGAGCCTAATGACCTGTTTCATGTTACTTAAACCCTTATTATGAGCCCATGACCCTCATTTCATATTATTTCCAAGCCTAGCTTGGGGGAGCTTTTGTATGGGTTGAAAATGAGATTGGTTTCTTGGTTTAATTTGGTTGTTGAGGAATTTAAAAATGTATTTGTTGTGGTTTGAGGGTGAGAAAAAGGAAAAGAAAAAAGCAATTCTAGAGTTGCGTGAATGAAGTTCAGAAAAATGAAAGAAAAATGAAATAAAATGAAAAAGAATTCGAAGTTCTTTCATTCACGTACGTTCTTAAAGAAATATTCGCTTCATTACTTGAAAATTTGGGTTTGTTATGAGTTTGTCATTGATTTATGAGAGTTGGGTTACTTTACGTGGTTTTATGGTGTTGTTGGGAGTTATGTAGGCTATCTTAGGCCTTGTTTGAGTGATTCATGCTCCCCCTTTCTCGATTTTTCCACCACATTACCCAAAAGTATCCCCTATAAAGTCCTCTTGAGCTTGTGTCTGCATTGTTCATTTGATTGATTTCGAGTCAGTTTGTCAAAGTTAAAGAGTATGTCTGCTAATTGAGTCGACTTGACTAGGATGAGCGTCATTGAACCTTCTTAAACACATGAGAGTGTGAGTGGGAAGGGTATTTATGGTCGGGTTGGTGAGTTTTCAGGCATATTCTTGGACTGCCACAAAATAGAGAGGAGTGACACCCTTGTGAGAGCCTTTTCAAGACTTGTATGCCTTATGGATGCTTGAATTTGATAAATTGATTGGATGATTGGTGGTTGGATGGATTTGATTAGCCAAACTTGAATTATGCCTGCTTGAACGATTCTTAGTCTTGAAAATGTTTTGAGCTTTGATTTGTTTTTATCTTTGGGGTGAGGCAATCTATTCCATGTTCATGTTCTGTTTGCTTGAGGACAAGCAAAGGTTTAGCTTGGGGGAGTTTGATATCACGTATTTATATAGACTTTTCTCCCTTATTTACAAGCTAATTTGCGCGTCATTGGAGCTCTTGGGAGCTATTTTGTGCTAACTATCGGATATAGTTGTGGTTTTGTGTTTTAGTATTGAATTGCAGGTTTTAGGGAGTTTTCTCCTTATTCCCGAGCCATTTGGAAGCAACCACGGCTTTACGAGATGTTACGGGGCACGTAGGATGGCTCACGAGCTTTATGGGTAGTTTAGGAGGTCCCAAGACCCCTAAACGTGAAGATTAGAGAGCCAAAGAGTCAAAAAGGAGGTTTCCGTACTCTGATCGGGCAAAAATGGCCCGATCGGGCGGAAATATATTGATCGGGTATAGAAGTTGCGGACCCGATCGGGTAAACCGTGCCCGATCCGATCGGGCGAGATGAGATGTACCCAGACCCGATCGGGCGACTTCTGCCCGACCCGATCGGGTTGGTTGCTGCTAGGTCTTATTTTGAAGCTGCTTGAGAGGCGAGTGCATTGAGGCTCTTTTGCCCCTAGGCCCGATCGGGTGGTTGCCTCTGGCCCGATCGGGTGGGCCGCAATTCAATAGGCTAGGTCGCTGTGCTGTTGCGCTGGAACGTGAAGCAAAGAGCAAAATTAGTTCACTTTAAGCCTGATCAGGTGGCCTGCGGCCCGATCGGGTCCTGTGCAGTTCTAACGCGGACTTCGTCTTTTAATTTCCGTTGTAGTTAGTCTTGAGGGGGTATTATAAATACCTTTTTCCTCATTATTTTAGGGACATCTTTTATTCATCATTCATTCTAGTTTAGACTCTAGTTATTTCTCATTGTTCTTAGTTTAATTTAAACACTTTAGATTAGATTAACGGTGATTGAACCTATTCGATTTCAATAAAAGTTCCTGCTTTCTGTCAATTGGTATTCTTCTTTGCCCTAATCTCCTTTATTATTCTTGATTGCTTAGTTTATTTATTCAATTATTCATGATGCAATTATTAGGGTTTCATATTAGTTTTGTTGTTGTTAATTCGATTATGAGTGAGTAGTTCTCTTTCTAGGGTATTAGATAGGAAAGCCATATTTATACCATGATATTGATTTAGATTTCTATCAATTTCCAGGGCTTGATTAGGGTGATTGTGATGTGGTTTGTTCTTATTGAGTAATTAATGTCGGTGTACAATTTCATTGATTGCTTGTGGTTAATAATTGTTTGCACAGATCCGTCTTACGATTAGAGGCCTAGGACACATCAGTAGTTCTGATTACGTTAGTGACCATGCGGTGTATGTTGAACTATGAGCGTTGATCTTAACCATAGCTCAACTCGTGCTCTAATCCCCCGACTCTTGACTTAGGTTTTGGTAGTAGTTGACCCTATTTGATTGGTATAAGCATGGTGGACCGACCTAATACCCTAGGGCTTTAATCCATAGTTAAATCCTTGATTTATTCCGTCTTTTTAGTTTAATCATTAGTTCAGTTAATTCTTCTCTGATTTCATCTGAAGTAGCTAATTGATTGAATATTAATTTAGAAACTCTGTCTCCCTGTGGATTCGATCCTGCTTCCATTGACTACCATAGTTAGAGGACTGTAGGTTTATTTTTGATTAGGTGACACGACTAAAACCTGTCAAATACCAAGACGTATTTGCATTCCGTGTTGAAGAGATATCATGAATCAACCCTACTATTGTCGTCCCTAAGCTATATGTATATCTTAAGTGCAAGCTAATATGGTAAAAGAAAAGGCACTTAAGAGAAGCTCGGAACAAGGCTGTGGATTAGGAGGTCCAAAAGCTCCTAGACGCCAGGTTCATCATAGAAACTTGTTACCCCGATTGGGTAGCAAATGTCGTCATGGTACCGAAGCCCAATGGAACATAGAGATTGTGCATAGAATACACTGATCTAAATAAATTTTGCCCTAACGATAGATTTCCTTTGCCAAAGTTGGATCGGCTGGTTGACTTCACGGCTGGGCATGCTCTGTTAAGTTTCATGGACGGCTATTCTGGGTTTCATCAAATCCCCATGCATGAAGAAGATCAAGAAAAAAAGTCATTCAATACCGAAAAGGGACTCTATGGTTGGTGAAAATGCCATTTGGTTTGAGGAATGCTCCGGCTACCTTCCAACGGTGTGGTCAACACCGTATTCCAGAAACAACTAGGCAAAAATATCCAGGTATATACTGATAGGATTATAGTTAAGAGCAAGTTAGAGCACGACCATTTAGACGACATACGAGAGACCTTTGAGACTCTAAGGACCTATAATCTACGGCTAAACCTTAAGAAGTGTGTGTTTGGAGTGACAACAGCAAGTTCCTAAGGCTCATGGTTGACCAAAGAGGAATTGAGGCAAACTCGGACAAAATCTAGGCGGTGCTCAACATGAAACCACAAGCAAGATTAGAGATGTATAACATTTGACTGGGTTCTTGGTAGCACTTGCTAGATTTTTGTCCGAATCACGAGACAAGTAGCATCACTTCTTTACCGCGATAAGAAAGAAAGCTCGTTTTGAATGGGCGGCTGAAGCAGAAGAGGCCCTTAGCCAAGTTAATAAAGTTCACCTATGACAGTTGTCTAGGTTGATAAATCTAGTAGAGGGGGAGGGCTATCTATGTACTTGGTTGTCTCCCCCTATGCCATCAGTGCAGTCTGATAAATGGATTTTATATCCAATTTTAGGGATCTTTTTACTCATGTTTTCCCTCATTTCCACCTTCTTTCCTCTCATTTCACACCCTCCTTCTCTTCTTTTCTATTTTCTTCTCATCTTGGTGCACTCGCGTAAAATTTGGTATTTTTTCATGATTTTAAGTTAACATATGTAAGGAGATTTGCATCGATGTCTCCTCTTGTGTCTTTTGTTCTCTTGTGTAGATTAGAAGGTGATAAAGCTTTGGGATCGAGTGCGGAAATGAAAGAAGGCATGAATAATCACTTTGATAGTTTTGGAGCTTTGTATATGACAGTGTGACGTTGCTCAATGCTTGTCAATGTAAATTGGGATATTTTTTATGCGAAGGAAGACTTATGATGGTTGTGTATGCTTGGAGTGAGGTCTTAGATTGTTAAGACTTCATGGAAGCTACCTCCTAAGGAATAAGCGTCCGCTTGAGCTATTGTAAGCGTCCGCTTAAGCAATAAGTGTTCGCTTATGTTCATGGTTTTTTGTTGACAGGCATTTTTGAGCATATTGGAGCGTCCGCTTAAGCTTTATAAGCGTCCTCTTAAGGCCTGCACGCGGAAAATCCAACTTTTCCTATCCGATCTATTGTTTTGGAAGGCTCATTGATATGTTATATTTGAGGGGTATAAGTACTTTTTAGTAGGGGTGTTCAAAAAAACAAACCGACCCGCTCGACCCGACTCGTTAACTCGCTTACCGGGATGTTTTTCACCGGGTAATTTTGTCAAATTTTAGATTTTATCCGACCGGGTACCTGATCGGCTAAATTTATGACTTGTCGGGTAGGGTAATAGACCGTTTAATTCGAATAACCGGATACCCGTTTGACCTGTAAACATTATTTTCCAATAAAATTTTAGAAATGTGGCCTGGGTCTTCTCTTTGGTGTTTTTTTTCTTTTCACTCAAAAAAATCCTAGTGTCTCTGCACCTCTTCCTCCTCCTTGCAAGTCGAAGTCCTCAGTTCCTCTCACTTTTCTCTTTTTCCTCAGTTCAACAGGAGTGAGGACTTCAACTTGTACATGCCAACTGAAGATTCCAATCATTGGCTAAAATATAAAATGAAAAAGTAAGAGAGAATTCTTCACTCCCTAGTTTTACTTTTGTTGTTTTTTGGGTTTTGATATGGAGGATACCAAATTTCTGCCATAAGAATGTATGATGGGAAAATTATGAGGTCAATTTGTTTGATTTTTGGAAATGATGATGTAGGTAAGGACATAGTTATTGCTCAAGGCTGCTAAATGCATGTGCAAATTTGATGAGTGTTTACTATCTAGGCTGTGATTGGCTCTCAAAATGGAATCATTTTGAATTGAATTATATCTTCAACGGAAATCAAGTTTTATACTCTGTTTCAATTTGCTGTTTCTTGCTAGTGAATTATGAGTTTAAAAAAGTGGAGTTTGAAATCGTGCAACTACGGAGAGTAAGAAAGGAATGATAGCACTGTCTTTGACATTGAAGGCAAGTATTTTGAAACATGTTTCAGCAGAAATTTCTCTCTTTGATATATTTCGGTTATCCAGGTGACCCGACCCGAGAAAATCGGGTACCCGACTTTCGGGTGCCCTGCTTTTCCGGGCTGGGACATGAGTTGTCTTATGAACTACCTGCTTTTTCGGGTACCCGCTTTTCTGGGTACTTGAAAAGCCGGATACCCGCTAATGAACACCTACTTTTTAGCCCTGATTTTGTAGAGACACAAAAATTTAAATTGATTCTAATCAGTGCAATAAGTATAGCAATAAATAGCTTTAAAATCTAGATTTTATAACTAAATAGTTTTTATTTTTAAAATACAAATTTATCCCGTGTATGACACGACCATAACTCTAGTATACGTATGTATATGTATGTAATAATTCATATCTAAAAAAATATATATTATCAATCTATATGTACATATAGTAACAAAACGTTGTAAACGACATATTCCATTAATATTTGGTAAGATTTTTTGTCTTTTTCCGAGTTTTTTTTTTAAATCACTATTGCTAATCTATTCTAAAATATTAATTTCTCTTTTTTATGTATTTTTTATATTGTATTCACTCTCTATTTGGCATTTTACTCATCGTTGTCTTAATTTTTTTGTTTTCGCTACCTTTTGAGTGTATGCGTCAAAACATTTGTAAATTCGTAATGGGGCATGTGAATGTTGTAGACATTTATATAGTTGTTGTTTTCTTTAATATCTTTCTTTTTACTTGGTTAGTATGTTTGTTTTACTAGTTATTATTATTGGACTTATATAATTTATTAGTTTATTAGGAAACACATGTTTTTAGATATATTTTCATATAAGTTATAATTTTTTTAAAAACACAATTTTATTTGCTTATTTTGTATGTTACTGTTTCTTTTTCCTAGGAAGTTACTTCAAAATTATACCTTTTTTTTAGGGAAATTTTTTTTTTACTTGGTTATTTTTGTGTTATTGTTGCTTTTTTTAGGATAATTACGTTTAAGACAATTTCTTGCAAAAGTATGCCATTTTGGAAAGATTTTAGGCATATTAATAAACTCCCTCCGTCCCCCAAAGGATTTCCCATTTTCCATTTTTGTTTGTCCCAATATTTACCTAAATCGTTTTAACATACCCAATGAGCCAAAAAAATAATAGTTTTTTAAAAACTTTCCACTGAAGATAATCTCACTTTTCATATATTTACCCGAAATCAGGTCAATCAGCGAAAAGGGTAATTATTTTTTAAGGATAGTTACCCGTAAATCAAGTTAATCAACGAAAACTTATGTGTGTGCGACACGTTGCTTTATTGATCCCGCACTTGACACATCACCCAAATGCATACATTAATGCCTGTCAGACTCTGTTGCGAGGGCCTCCAAAGATAAAATTTCGCTTACTCTCTATCGCAAATAAATATAGTAGGGAAGTAAGGGTCGAATCCACAGAGAATCAGGGTAGTTAGGTATTTGGCGAGATTGAGTTAATATGAAATTAAGCAACCAAAATAGGGGGGGTTTGACATAAATTCTAATAAACTAAACTAAACTAACAACTAACTACAATAGGAAATCTAAGTAGAATAACCTCGAATCCAATTAACAGTAACTTCAAATCAAGCATCGATCATCAAACCTCTCCCTGAATCACCTCTTTGTGTTATCTGTTGTTGAGACCTAATCTCATATTCTCCTTAATCATAACTAAGTAGCAAAAATCAACGTGACATCAAAACCCTAACCAAAGGGCAACTTATGCGATAGCGCATAAATTCAACTCAAGGCAGCAATAAGCTTAGAGAATCAATAGACCTGATAATGCTATTTAGGTAAATAACATTCAATCAGTTGGTTAAACTTCCCAATAAACCAAATAAGATGAACTGCATCTAGTTTAATCCCTAGGTAGCTGCATACGAAAGGAGAACGAAACAATCCGATTCCATTCTCAAATCCAGCAATACATTATTAGCATAATCAAGCCTAGTAGTACTCGTAGCTTAACTAAGCAATAATCATGAAATAAGCATAAAAATCAAACCATAAAGTAAGGTAAGTAAAAAGATAGAAAGATCTCACAACGTAGATTGAAGTTTTTAGTTAATCCTCCTCGAGATTAAGCTACAAACTAACTACATAATGAAAATGGAAGGAAATCCAAGGAGGAAAGAAAGAGATTGCTTTTTCCCTTTGGTTTCCTCTCTCTAAAGACCTAAGCTCAGTTACAAACTAGAAACGTGAATGAAAAGCGTGAATAATCAATGATGAAAACATAAAACTTCTACAAAATAAAAGAAGAGTTGAAATTCAAGTTATTCGATTATCAAAATAATTGCTAATCACAACTATTTTTCCTCTATTTCCAATTTCTCAAATCCTTAATTTCCTAACACCTTTTCAACTAATTCCACTTTTGCATGGGTTAATTCAAGGCTAAATTGGAAATAACCACCTGAAAGTTACTCATTTTTCAAAATAACCACCCTATGTTTACTTTTATTTAAATAACCACCTCATCTTACATTGACGTTTTTAAATACCCACCTTTTAACGTTTTTTTTTTAACAGCGTCTATTTGGGGCCCACAATCTAACTTATTACTTCACCTTTCTCTGTTTTTGCTCGATTTTGAATTAAATCTTCACTACACTCATTCCTTTCACCTGTTTCTTCTGCATTTTCAATTATTCTTCTTCCCAGATTCCCAAAAATATTGGTTTCACTATCTTCATCCCAGTTTTTTTACAGTGAGAACTATCTCTCATTGAAGGTGGATTTTACTGGATTGTTGCTTGAAGGTGGGTCCCATGAGAGTGTAATCCGTGACCTAAACAAGGTAAAAAACTCATACTTTATGCTATTTACATAACTAATCTGGGTTTAAAATATGCAATTGAGTAATTAGTTACTTGTAATTGAGAGTGTATTTGTGGTATTTGATATCTGGGTAATTGCGTCCCATTGTTTATGTTGCTGATTATGTTTTTTTTTACTGAAAATCTAGGGTTTTTGATGGTTAAATTGGGCATAACCTAAATTTAGTTTTTTCCCTTGCTAGCATGTCAAACATGAGTTATCAAATTAAGCTTGAAGTTGGGGGTAAATTTGCGCAAAGGATTATTAAAGGGAGGAAGGTGGTTGAGTATGATGGTGGATTTAGTTACCTTAGTACTAAATTGGTGAAAGAAGAAATCAGTTTGATGTATTTGTGGGGAATGGCAAGAGATGCATGTTCTGCTAGTCAAATGGGTGTGCCTAGTAGGTTGAAGTTTTTCTTCAAGCAGAAAGGGAAGACATTGAGCACTGGGTTGGTTGAATTAACAGACCAGGATTCTATTTTGAGGTTGCTTGAATCTGTTGACAAGAATCAAACTTTGGACTGCTATTGCATAGGTGAGGTAGAGATGTTGGGCACCCAAACCTCTCAACTAAAACCCACTTTGAAGCCCACCTTGAAGCCCAATTTAAAGCCCAACTCAAAGCCCAATCTGAAGCCCACTTTGAAGCCTATTACAAGACAATCAACAGCTGCTTCCACTTTATCTAACCAAGCCCAACTTAACCCTCCAATTCAAAATAGCCAGACACAAGTTGCTTTGCCCATAAGTGTTAAAGTTGAACAAAGGAGAAGCCAAAGATTGAATCTGCCTACCCATGATACAACCTTTGATGCTGATGTGTTGCCTTTGACCAGAAGGGAGTTTCAGAGAGTAACATTAGCAACAAGAACTTCTCCTAGATCTAAACAGAAACCCAAAGCTTGTGAGGTAGAGCCTGCTAGGGAAGAAACAGGAGAGGAGGATAAGAGAAATGCAAAAGGAAAACAGAAACTCTTTGAAGAGGAATATTTAGGAAAGGTGGAAAAGAGAAAGGAAAAGGGAATACAGAAACAGAAAGTAAAAAGAAAGGTTGTTAGTAAGGCAAAGGTCAACAGAAAGTTCATCCATGATGGTGAGAGTGACTGTGGTGAATTAAGTGAGAGTTCATGTGATTATAGCAGCTTGGATGATATTGATTGGGTTGCTGGGGAAGAAGAAATTGACCTCAAAGCTACTGAAGAGGAAGAACTATTTGTGCAGACTAGAGGAAGAACTGCAAAGGAGAAGATATTGAAAGAAGTGAATGGATCACTTTGCCTGAATTTGAAAGGGGAAGCAAGCTCAAAGAAAGAATTACAGGTTGTCAAAGATGTTGCTGGTGAAGAAATCACTTTGGCAGATGAGTTGGAGGGTGATTCTGATGAGCTGAGAAGCCTTGATGGCAGTAGTGATGATGAAGAGAAATGGCCTCACTTCAATACAGAGGTTGCATTCAAGCATCCCATTGATTTCCAGCCTGGTATGCTATTTGATTCAGCTGATGTTCTAAGAAAAGCTATTCAGTGGCATGCTATACAGAACAGGTATGATTTTTACACACTTCACAATGATGGCTCAAGAATATCTGTGTACTGTAAACAAAGGTGTGACTGTGCATGGGATGTGAAAAAAACTAAGAGGAGAAAAGACCCTAAATTGTCAGGTTGTCCACATAAGGGTAATTGGAACTGTAATTTCAAGATACTTGCTAGGAAATTAAGTAATAGTGGTACTTGGCAACTAAAATCAATGATCATGAAGCATGACTGTGTGAGAACATCATTGAGCAATAAGTTGACTAGTGAATACCTAGCAGAGAGATATATTGAAGATTTTAGGGCAGAACCTAACTGGAAGTTGAAGGCCTTTATTAACAGGGTATTTAGGGACACTGGAATAGCTATTAAGTATACAAAGGCATGGTATACAAGGGCTAGATGTAAGCTAATCATCTATGGGCATGCATCTGAACAATATGCCAAAGTGTGGGACTATGCCAATGCTATTAAGGAACATAACCCTGGTAGCAGTGCATATGTAGTAGTTGACAGTATTGAAAGACCTCCCCCTATCTTTGTTAGAATGTATGTTTCTTTAAATGCTTGCAAGGAAGGGTTTAAGATGGGATGTAGGCCAATTATTGGGGTGGATGGTTGTCACCTTAAAGGAGCTTACCCAGGGCAATGTTTGGTTGCTGTTGGAAAGGACGGAAACAACAACATATACCCTTTTGCCTGGGCAGTTGTTGAGGTTGAAAACAAAGAGAGCTGGAGTTGGTTCATTGATCTGTTGTTAAAGGATATTGATGGAGCTGCAAAGGGTGAAGGATGGACCTTTATGTCAGACAGACAAAAGGTACTAAAGTTTCTGAAATATTTATGTGAATTACCTTACTATTTCATAACTAACACATTTAATCTCATTGTTTTTTACATGTAACAGGGACTATTGGAGGCTTTCTCTTTGGTAGCACCTAAGGCAGAGCTCAGGTTTTGTGTTAGGCATATCTGGGCTAATTTTAAGTTGAGGTTTAGTGGATCCACTTTCAAGAATTTGTTCTGGAATGCAGCAAGGGCAACAACAGAGGTCATCAACTTAAACTAGAGTTCATATCATTGTTGTTTACTTGTTCTTTGCCTTTAAAATTACAGTTCTGTGGTGGTTTTCATTTGATTGCAGTTCTGGTTTGAGGTTAACATGGAGAGCATCAAAACCCTTTCTGAAGATGCTTATGAATACCTAGCTGACATTCCTGCAAAACACTGGTCCAGGCACAAATTCTCCACCAACAGCAAATCAAACATGTTGGTCAACAACATGTGTGAAACCTTCAATGCTGTCATCAAGGAGGCAAGAGACAAGCCCATCCTGACCATGATGGAATGGATCAGAAGGTACTTAATGAAGAGGAATTATGAGAAATGGGTGGGAGTTCAAAGTTATGAGGGTAAAAACATGCCATATATTAAGAAAACTTTTGATGGAATGGAGGAAGAGTCTAGGAATTGTGTGCTGCAGATTAGTAGGGAGGATTTATATGAGGTTAGCCATAGGGGTGATCAGTTGATAGTGGATTTGGCTCAACGGACATGCAGTTGTTACCATTGGCAACTTACAGGCATCCCCTGTGTACATGCATTCAGATGCATTTTGGATAAAAATGCTGATCCAAATAACTATGTACATGAGGCATACAGCAGAGATTGTTACTTGTTTGCATACAGGCAATCCATCCACCCTATGCCTGGTGTAAACCACTGGAAAAGGGTTGATCTACCCCAACCTCTGCCCCCTGTTCATAAGGTTATGCCTGGAAGGCCTAGTTTAAAAAGAGGAAGAAGGAAGTGGGTGAAGAGGCTGAACAAAATGCAAGGAAGAGGAAGAAAGCAAAATGCACATGTAGTAATTGTGGGCAAGTGGGTCACAATAAGAAGGGATGCAAGGCTCCATTGAACTCAAAACTGCAAAAGGGGTTGGAAGGCCTCCAAGCACATCAGATTGGGCAGTAGTAGAGAGGTCCAAAAAAGCAAGCAGGGCTAAAAGAAAGGTAAGTAATAATTTTAGTCTTAAAATGCATTTATGTTGTGGGTGTTAATTTATTAACTAATTCAAATAAATTGTTGTTGTTTCAGGAAGTAGTAGCCAATCTTTCCTCACAAGCAAGTTGTTCAACTGTGCACAACCCCTCTCCAAGCATCCAACCACCTCTTCCTGTTCCAAAGCAAGCAGCAACAGATAGGCCACCAAGAGCACCTCCAATCACCAGGCAGTCAACTTCTCAAAAACCACCCACAGCAGCACCTCCAATCACCAGGCAAGCAGCAAAAACAAAGCCACTCACAACAGCACCTCCAATCACCAGGCAACAATCATCAACACCAAAACCAACATCATCACCTCCAGTGACCAGGCAATCATCAACAACAATCAAGTCTGAATTTAGGCCTAAGCTACCTATTAAAGGCTCAAGCAAGAAATGTCTTTCACAGCTGTACTAAAGTGGATTTAGTTTAAGTTTGATTTGGGGATTTGAAATTTTACTATGTTCATGTATGGTTGTACTCTGGATTTAGTTTATGTTTGCTTTGGGGATTTTAGGTTGAAACTGAATGATATCAGTTTGTCACTGATATCAGATTTTGAATGACATATGTTGTTCATGTACAACAGTTTCTAAGTGAAATTATTTTGTAATATCAGTTTCACAGTTGTTAAGGAACATATTCCAGGTTTTGAGTGAATGTCTTTGGTATTTTGGACAATTATTTTAAAAGTTTGTTTGTGCATATATAGATCACAAAAGAAAGACATCAAGCAAAGTACATAATTCATTAATAGTTAAGTACAATATTTAAGTCCCTTGCATAAATTAGCTAAGGTAACTACAATAAGCTATGTCACTACAAGAAAACCCAAAAAACACCATTCACTCCCCCCTAACTTAGTTCAAACTATCTACCTTCATTTGCATTTTAGCACAACATGATCATAACTGCCAGAACCAACAACAAGCATACTGCAAACATGATTCCCTTGGATAATCCACCCTTCATTTGCGTTGAATTGCCTTTCTTAGTCAGCTTCAACCCCCCTTCAAAGTCTTGTACTTCATTTCCAAATTACCATAATCATTCACCAAAAGTCTTCTTTGGCCTCTCAAAATGCTCACTTCATCTTCCAATGAGCTAATTCTACCCTCCAACAACCTTTTCTGCAACATCAGTTGATTAATAATTAACTTTTGCCATTCAGTTTGTGTATCATCCACCCATCTGAAAAATCCGCAGCCCTCCTCTCTGTGTCAGGCTCATAAAATTTGCAACATAGGAACCTTCGCCCAGGATTCTTCTCAGTCCAAGAAGTCCTCCTCGCAACAGGGAGACTACAATGGCAAGTAATTGACTCCCTTTCACCAATGCCATCCATGGTAATTCTTTGCAATGCATAAAATTGAAATATTAGATTCATAAAATCAAGATAAAGCACCAATTTTTCAAACCCAAAAACAAAAAAACCCTAGAAATTGTGTTGCAACATACCTGAATTGAAGAAATGAGTGTAGAATTGAAGAAATCTTGGCCAAATTGGTTCATATTAGGTTTGTAAATGTTAGGGTATACTTATAGGTAAAAATCGAGACATATTGGCGGGAAAGGTGAAGTAATAAGTTAGATTGTGGGCCCCAAATAGACGCTGTTAAAAAAAAAACGTTAAAAGGTGGGTATTTAAAAACATCAATGTAAGATGAGGTGGTTATTTAAATAAAAGTAAACATAGGGTGGTTATTTTGAAAAATGAGTAACTTGCAGGTGGTTATTTCCAATTTAGCCTTAATTCAAACCCAAATACAACACCGGTTGAAAATTATGAACCTGAAATGGGATCTTGGAAATGGAAGATAAAAAAAGAAATTAAAACCCACTAAAGAATCTTGTTTTTATTTTGACTGAGTTGAGTATGAAAATTAAGGAGTGGAAGACTAGATTTTAGGAGATAAAGTATTGGGGACAAATAAAAGGGATCCAATTGATAATTGAGAATATTGAGAAACCCAAGTTGAGAACTTGGCGAAAATATGAAAGAAGGAGGGAGAAAAGTAGAGAGATAAAGTGAACTTGGAGAAGAAGAGAGGAGAGGGTAAGATAAACAAAGCGGAGAAAGAAGAATAAATTGATGTGTAAACTAGATTCAATGGTCTATCTGGACACTGGCAAAGAGAATGATTGAGTGGTTTTGTTGTATTTACTACTTTTTTTATGTATCACCTTTTCTTGAAATAAAAAGTTTCAACAAAAATTAGAAGCTATATGAAAATTGCCAAAAAAATTAGCAATAAGGTTTCTGATTATATACTTCCTCCGTTGTAAATAAGTGACACACTTTCCTAATATGTAATTGTCACGCACAATAAGTGACACCAAACTCAAAGTAGGACATTTTAAATGTTAAAATTACATGATTATCCTTCTCAAATAATATATATCCAATTGTTTATTTAGTTAAAGTATTCTTTCTCTTTTTCATTGTAGTTTCCAACTTTCTCTCTATAACCTCCTTGGTTTCCCCCACTTTTTCTATGTTTCATTTATTTGGAAAGGGAGGAAGTATAAGAAATGCATAGTTTATCTAATTATATATAAAAGTGCAATTTTGAAAATTCCGTTTGGTTAGAATAGCTTTTATATTTTAACAAAATATAATACTTCCTCCCTTTTAATTTGGCTACACTTCTCATTTCACGGAGTACTCCTAGGCAAAACTTTGGTGAGTGAGTAAAAGTGTGTAAGAAAAAGTGGTAGGAGACAGATAGAGAGAAAAAGATACTAATAACAGAAAAAAGGAGAAGCGTAGCTAGTAATTTTAAATTTCCTAGAAACAAAGTGTAGCCAATAAAAAATAAATGAAGTACGAGTAAATAATTTATCGAAATCGAGCATCGCATGGGTGCTAAACTAGAATATAATATGCAATTAACTAGTTTTAAACCCGTGCAAAAGCACGAGAATATTTTGTCAAAATGCATATAAAAACCATTCATGTATTAGTGTATACATGATAAGTTTTGAATATATATAATAATTATTATGTTTTTTAAAACAAAAATATAAGTTTTGAAAAAATTGCACTATATAATCAAAAATATCCCGTGCATTTTGCACGGGTCTAAAACCTAGTTTTAAATATATCAAAATTCAGTTCTTCTCTCCCCACTCTTCTATAATCTTCCAATAAAAAGGTCAATATTTCGCTCTTTACTCCTAGATCTATAGTCTTATCCATGAAGATTATCCATAAAATCCTTCTCATATCTTCTTCTTGCTAGTCATTCACTCACCCACCCAAATTCCAATTCACAACTCCTTCGCAATCTTCACTCCTCCTCTCACCCATCATTTTCTTATCGCTCTTTATTTCTTCTATGAAACTTCTCTACTTCACCACCATCATTCAAACCCACCTCTAAAAATTAACTATTATACATCTCTAACCTCATCACAAGATCATTCACCACCTCTAAATCAAACTCAACTTATAACTTATTCAGCAAACAACCCATGATTAAACAACCTAAAGATCCCAATAATTTGATTAAACTATGAGGCTTGGTTTTTTCATATGGGTTCAAAAATTAAAAGTCGTGTTTCTACACTGATTCGTCCCGAGATCTTGGAATATATCAAGATATGACAATTTTGCCTGAAATTGTTATACAATTGAAGGTATTAAGAACATTTATGCACTTGTGTGCGCCATTTTTTTCTTCACTTACTTAGATTTATCTGAGTTTGTACCTTGACAAAAATATTTCTCTTGCTTTGTGTAGACATTTGACCATCCACGGGTTAGATTTCCCAAAGCGGCTCATATCCGGGCATTATTTCCAATTGCACATTTGAAAACAGGAGAAAATTTTTGGTTACAAAAATAGATTAATATCTAGTTATAAAATGAAACTTTAATATAATTATTTGTACCCGAATAAAATTAAAGTTTTATTATTTCCAATTGGACATTTGGCAGTTATTTTGTAAGCCATGGGCCCATAGATATAAGAAACAATATCGTAAAATGTAGGTAATATCTTTTAAACTTTTTTACGTCTAACACAACCATTATCAATTAATTTTTATAGATATAAATAAATTAAACGAACAAAAAATTTGTGCATTATTTTCAATTGCACGTTTGGCATGCATTATCAGATTAGTAAGTTTCCCTTATTTGACCAAAAAGATCAACATTTCTAAATTATAATATTTTCTACCAATTAAAATACCACGATTTTCATTTATCATATCTAGTTTGTGAAATGCACGAACACGATTTTTAAACTATTGATCAAGATTATTATTAACATTTCTAATAATATTTTCTACCAATCAAAAGCTAGTTTTGACTAATGATATATTGCTCGTGCATTTCACAAATAAAGCAAATATCTTCACATGCATTTCCTATATATTAATACACTAATGTTCCAATGGAGTAAAAATTATGCACTAATTACATCAATCAATTATTGCCTTAAGATTATTAGGAATCCTAATATTCTACTTTCCAATTTCACTTGATTTGCGGTATAGTATCTTAGGATTTCTTCCCAAAAATACCAAAGTCATATAAGTGTGCCACATCCCACCTATCTCCTATGAGCAACACGTGGCACTTTGCTTAATACGATGACATGTGTACTTTTTATTTTGCTTTATTAGAATATATAGAATATAGATATAGATATAGATATAGATAGATAGATTCCAAATATAATAATTCTAGATAAAAATTTCATTTAAAAATGTGTTTTGAGTGGAAAATAATATCTAGACATGATTATTTCTAATCCCGTGGTGATTTCCTACCAAGCTGATTATTCAAACCATAGGAAAACCAAAACTTGTCTGATTGTTAGTTCCCACGGTGAAAAATGTTAATATTCTTAAGCTATATATAGTTTGACCTATAAATGCCTTTAGATAATCAATGTGATACACGAAGATGTCATGTTCTAAATATGTCTTATTAGGGAATATAAATAATGAGATTATCATTCTAATTAAGCCAATCTATGTTATCAATAGATTCATTTTATGTTCTTAAATAGGTTTGCAAAATATATTAGAATGATTCCGCCACTTTTAATACCAATATTTTTGTAAATTTTGTGATTCTAATATATTAAGTTTATTTCCAGATTCCTATTTGATTAATATAAATTTGTATGAACCTTTATTTTTTTACTATAAATACTTCTGTAATCAAATATACAAAGTTCACTTATCAAATAAGAATATTTAAGAATCTTTTACAAAAATAAAAAAGCTACAGAAAATTGACACATCAGTACATGCTTTCCTTAACTGACACGTCACACACTGCTTTAGAAGAGGACATATGTGCTTTTTTATTTTACTTTATTAGAATATATAAATATAGAAGATTACGGAACATGATAAGTAAGAGAGAATGAAAAAGTGGCGCCAAAACAAAGTAAAAGGAATTGATATTTACGCCAAAACATACACAAAATTACAAACTAGAGCCAAAAAAATCCAAGCCTTTCATTTTATTTACCGCATGTGTCCTCATCTAATTGAAGCACTCTCCAATTACTTAACTTACTAGAGAAGATTCGTACATTAGTAGGTGGCTGCCAAGTGCCAACAATTAGAAGTTGATAATGTACAAAGAAGGCATAAGCAAAATTAAAAACATTATGCTTAATTGGAGTTGAAGAACCAACAAGCAACCATTGAAGCCTTACCAACAGCCACTAAACATTGTGTTTTTTACAGCACTCCTCCAGTTGCTCATGGTAACTAGCTTCACCCTCACCTTTCTTTTAGCCTAATTTCATTCATTTTGTTGATTTGTATTTTAGGCTACTTGATCTTCAAGATTTCCTTTTTATACTTGTGCATCCTATTTTCTGCTATCTTGATTGATTTTGGAGATGAAAATTATGCATCAATGAGTTTTGCTGTTAATGGAGATTAGTGCATTTGATATTTTAAGTTTTTGGCTTCGACTGTGAAATTTATTTCCTGATTTTCTTCTGGTACATTTTGGGTATTTGTTTTCAGTTATTTGAGTTGGATTTGTAGTGAGTTCTACTGTTCTAGGATAGTATGTCAGTTGTTTCAATGGCGGGCTAAGTGGCAGGCAGCTAGGGGGCTGTTGTGATCAAAATTGGAGGTGTGAAGGAGTGGCGTTTTGATAATTTTGATGGGGTTTTAGTTGCTTCCCTGTTCGTTCATGTTCTTAATTTGTAATGCTGTTGTGGTTGTTGTTATGTTGTCGAATTGTTGTTGTGATCAGGTGAGTAACGCTTGTTAACGTTGTTTGGCGGTTGGGCTGCTGCTGGTTAGATAATGTCCTGGTGGGTTGCTTGTTGCTTGCTGATTTTTATTTTTTTTAACTTTTCCTCCTATTATTGTAGTCTGTGTATTAAGGCGTTGTGTGTGCAGTGGCGTATGCAGGATTTATAAGTTGGGTATACATTATGTCAATGACAATGTAAAATGATAAATAAAAAAGTTAAAAAAAAAGAAGGAAATATAGCATGTGAAGGTTCGAACATATGGCTAAAATTACTCTACTATTTTTTTGCAAAACCTTCTACCACCAAACTAAACCAGTTTATATGCTTTCATATTGCATCAAATTGTATTTTACCTAAATCCGCGTTTGCCCATGTGTGTACGGACAAATGGAATGATCAAAGTTGTGTGCATTAGTACTCGTAAAAGCCAAAGTGTGTAGATTAAAATTAATAGAACTACTACTTGAGAGTCTGAGATGACAAAATGTATGCTAAAAATGAACTCTTATCGTCTAGTTTGGTAAACTACACTCTTTTTCACATTATGTTACTATTTGCAAATCGATGTGGTTATCTCCCTTAGTAGTATGATTTTATGTTTTACGAAGTTTTATCCCTTTTCAACCGTCTTTTCCTGTGCACTGAGATTAGCTAGTTACTCTAACAGATTGTGGACAATTGTTGTATTTTATTGTTCAATCTAAATTACTTTGAGGCTACTAGTTGCCTTGGTCAAGTGGGGAAGTTTACTAATCTCTAGGATTCTAACTTACTTTCAAGGCCTTACTTTGCTAAAAAAAATACAATTCAGCTAGTTAGTCAAACAAATTCAATTCACTTCAGTTTGGTTTCATTCACCTTCAACTTATTTAGAATTCTATTATAATGATAAGAACTATTATGCAAAAATCGACGTCAACTATTGGCCATCTTCAATAAAAGGTCCATAGTATTGAAAATCCATAAACGGTCTGAAGTATTAACTTAATCTTCCAAAAACAATACCATTGACTTGTTTACGTGTTTTAACAAATAAAAATTTAAGGTCATGTGACTAGCTCGTGACCTTTTAATGAATTTCCTTTTTTTTCTTTTGTTTAACTTTATAAGACTCCCTCCGACCCATACTAGTTTATATACTTCCCATATTCGTCCGTCCCATATTACTTGATACACTTCTAAAAATGGCATGGTCCCACTTTTGCATTCTCTCTCTTTTAACTTTTTGTTTTTATTTAACGATACCAGCCACTACAGCCACCGACGATACCAGCCACTACAGCCACCGACGATACCAGCCACTACAACCAACCCAACCACCTCCCAACCATCCCCGAAACAGCCACCCCCAACCATCCTAAAACACAGGAATCCTCGAAACGCCCTAACCACCCCACCCATCCACCCAAACCCGAAACCCCTCAACCTCTGAAACCCACACCTTCGCTAATTCTTTAGGAATTACTAGTATTTACAAAGGATTAGTCACATCAAAGTTATTGGGATTTGAGGAGAGAATGAAGAGTTGAGCATTCATTCACGAACGCCATTAATGATGTAATTCGAAGGAGCTCACGTGTTTTATTCAATAGGGAAGAAAGAGAAAAGTCTTGGATCGAGTGGAACTCCATTGTTAAGGAAGATTGTTTCTTCTTTATCACTTAAGTAACACTAGAATGACAGACTGACAATGAGGATGGATGAGAGTATTTTGTTCTTTGAAACACAAATGGAAGAAGAGAGGTATATCGATTTTGTTTTTTGGTTTTCTATTTTCTCGAAATTTTTCGAATTGTCGAGATTCCGGAAAGGAGAAAGGGGTGGGCTTCGTGGTCAAATCAGGGATTAGGGTGGTTAGAGGGAGTAGATGAAGTTGGAGGCTTCCGTCGAGAGAGATGATGAGGGTGGTGACTTTTGGTGAGAGAGAAGATGGGAGGGGGGGGGGTAAGTGGTAGCACATGAGAGCAGGGAAGAAAATTGCGGATGTGGTCGCGTTCGCGGTAACGGTCGTGATGACGCGGGAGCGGCTTGTAACGGTCGAAAAGAGACAAATCGCGCTTAACGCGGCGTGAATTTTTTCAAAAAATTCACACAATTAGAATTTTAACTTCATAATGGCATTTTTTGAAGTTTTATAAGTATTCTTATAATTTAATTTGACCAAAGCAATCATATGGATGGATTACACATATGGTGAATTAAAAATTACTTTAAACATGAGATTCATATCATATTATATATAAAAATTGATACTAAATCATATATATTACTCAACTTGGAAGCCTATGGCAAGTTTTTGTCCTTTTGTTGGTGTGTCCCTATCGTTTTTGTGCTACTATGCGTATATTTCCTTTCTTTTTTTTTGACCAACTTTCATATAATAACGGATGTAACGGGTAAAAAACCCTATAACGCGGCGAGTCACCATTATGTAACGGACAACGCGGCGAGTTGGACGTGAATTTCATCGCGGCGTTACCTAACGGCATTTCGTGTAACGGCAAGTTCAAGATCCGTTACATAACGGCCGCTACGTCACGTAACGGCCGAGTTTTGTTTCCCTGCATGAGAGAGAAGGTTGGTGATGGCAGCGACGTGACGGCGTGGTGATGCCTGGTTGTTATGGTTGTTAGTGGATGGAGGGAAGATAGATGATGGTTGATTGCATGGAAGAGAGAGAAAATGAGGGTGTGATTTAAGATTAAAAAAAATAAAGGAAAAAGGTGTATTAAAATCATAAAACTAAAGAGAAATAAGATAAATTAAGTTTTTCTGCGACTGTTTTGGAAGATTAGGTTGATAATTCCGACCTTTCATGAATTTTCAATAGTATGGACATTTTGGAAGAAGCATGGTGGGCGGGGATGGAGCAGGTACATTCTAAACTCCACATCCACTCCATCCCCGCGTAAGTGGGCGGTTGCTGGCGGGTTTCCACAAACCTCGCCATAGTGTAGATCACCTCATTTGTTAATCGGTGCTTTTTTTATGTGGCCACACATCCACCATAACATAGACATCTCTGTGACATCCATCTTATAAACGCGAAATTGTTTCCCTGTTTTCATGTCATGTAACAAAGGAGACGTAATTGTCGTGCACTAGAATTTTTCCTTCACCACGATCTTAAAGGAACCCGATGACGCTTTTGCACTTTAGCTAACCTGCGTTAATTCTATGAGTTACATGACCATCGAGCTCTCCAATCCTTGAACCATCTTGTGATTCAATGTGATCGCCCATGCTTGTGCTCCATCTAAAAAACCATGGGCTTCTGAAGTGTGCCTCCATATCTGCAACTTACTTTCAACACTTTTGTTTTTCTCATCAATCAACATAATACCATCCGTAAACATCATCCACTGTAAATCATTTTGAAGGGACTTCATTAGCTTCTCATGACTAAAGCAAAAACAAAGGGACTAATTGGAGAACCGAGATGGACACTAATTGTGATTGTTAATCACAGCCAATTCTTGGAGGCAATACAAGTGATTCTCTCATACATATCCTTGATGATATTAATATATCTTTGTGAAATATCTTTCTTTGCCAATGTCCACCAAAGTAGTGTTTTTGGTAGTTTATGATATGTCTTCTCCGGACCAATGGAAACCATATGTACATCCTTCTTTAGATATATCCCATAATGCTCTATGTTTGTCTTATGAGATGGATTGTCTCTATGTCGATTGTCCGGACATATATCCAAATTGGTTCTCCAATATCTTCCCATGTTTGTTTAGTCTTTGCTCAATCATTTTACTTTATCAATGGTTGGCACAATTCGGTACATCACCTTTGTTCTTGTACAAAGGGATCATTGTACTTCTCCAATGACATTTTGTTCGTTCCCGAATAGCGTTGTCACACTCCAATAGGTATGCCATTCGGTCTCGTGAGTTTCTTCACTCCCATCTTTTTAATGATGCTATGACTTCTCTCTTTGGAATCCAATTGATAGACTCTCGATTAACAATACTCGACAAGCTGGTCACCATGAACAAAGTATCAAAGTACAACCCCCATCTTCACTCTCATCTTTTTCAATGTTGCTATGACTTCTGCCTTTTGGATCATCCTTATAAACTCCCGATTTTAATATACTCAATGGGCCGTGATATCTTGCGCCTGATCACACATATTCAGCTTACTTCAGGTTAGTCAACAGGGCGTTAATGGTTTGATTGTTTTGTCATATTAGGCCACATGATCTTGGATGAGCCATTTCAACTTTAGGATCCTTGCTGTAATCTTTTTTGGATGGTATGATGGTATTTCACCACTTGAGGGGAATGTGGCGTTGACTCCTGCTTTTGGTAAAATATCTTCTGTTAGAGTTTAGGCACCGTTTGGTTCACAAGGTGGTATGAGTTTGGAATCAGGAATCAAATCAGGGTGGTATAGGGTTGGAACTTGATTCCTAATACCATGTGTTTGGTTCCGTTTTAGAATGAAAATGATACCATTACTAGTTATTTGGTTTAAAACATTTTAAAACCAAGAATCAAATAAAATACATTTTACATATATCACGAATATATTTCCCCCCTCTACTTTTTATATTATCTTATAATATTTACACATGTAAGGGTGAATTTTGGCTATTTTTTTCCAAGACCAACATATTACGAACCATGCTACAAAATAATATTACAAATTCGCACAACCTAAGAAAATAAAAGAAAATTTTAAAAAAATTCTTGTAAGATATATCATATGTATTCAATGGTTGGTGATCAGCAAAATAAGAAAAAATCATATAAATACAGTTCTTGGTGATTAGAAAATTTAGAAAAAATAAATCATATAAACATGGTTTTTGGTGATTAGCAAATTTAAAAAAATAATATTTATATATGAATATACTTGTGTTTGTGGCTAATTAAAAAGGAAAAAACATCATCATATGAATGTGGTTTGTGAAGAAAAAATCGAAATAAAAGAAATAGATAGGATATGGAATTATGTGAACCAAACGCCCCCTTATTGTGTTTGGATTGGTGTCAAAAAGCACGTTGTTGTTTACTAGATGGAAATTCCAGCTGGATTAATCCTAGGCAGTCCATTTCAAAAGTAGAACTTGTTAGAAATCGTAACCGGGAAACTAAGATGAACACAATGAAAGCAACAGCGAACAAGCGATCCTCTAGGCGTGTTTGGGAACACTTTCCCAAAAGCGATATTCCGACCCTATACGAAGCACGGGTTACACGGAATTCACCTCCGAGATACAAAGAAGAACAACAAGAGTCACGCTCGTATGAATCTTGTCAAATGAGAACAAAAAATGTGTGATTATGTGTTTGATGATCAATGTAGAAGAGAGAGAATACTTGAGGGTGCTTTTAGAGGGAATGCAAATGAATGTGTCCCTTCATCTGTGATAAAAATATCACATATATGCACGTCAAAGGCAAAGAAACGGACAATAACCGCCCAAAAGCCAAAACCGCAAAAGTAAGCACGGAGGATCAGTGGCCTGTCGCGAGCCGCGACGAGCGTCGCGAGTTGCGAGCTGCTCGTCGTGAGTCGCGACCAAGCTCGCGAGTCGCGAGTGCTGTTGGGCAGCATCACCAGTGCTGCGCTGCTGGGCAGCATCACCAGTGCTACGCTGCTGGGCAGCACCTCCTTCTTGCGTTGGCTCGTTTACTTTGCACCTTAGCCACGTTTAATACCACGTATATGTTTACTATAATACCGTAAACACGCAACGTGCATTCTAACGTAACTTGAATCACGACACCGTAACCAAGTAATACAAGTTAACGTTACATGAAGATTAATCAACTAAATACTCTAAATTTTCCAACAATCCTCCCCCATTTAGAGTATTCTAAAAGATAATAAGCACCAAAACATCATCAAAAACAAACAACCTCATGCATCAATGAAAGTGTACTAAGACTTGAACTTCCACCTAGTATAATATACATTCCAAGAATCCGTATCCGAAAGGTGTCGCAAGCGATTGAACCAATCTCAATACATAGTGGAAAACTTGAAGATATTATACACACAAGATTAACAATTTGAACTCATTAAACTTGACACTTAAAGCCATGTGTCTGTATCATTCATAAGTGTATCATAGCTATGCCCCTATAGCTACTTGAAGCAGCTAAACTTCACACTTACATAGGTAGAACTCTTAAGCAAACATGCCACTATGACAAGGCATAACAAGAGAACTATTAAGATATACAACCTCTTATCAACATCATAGTCAATATAAGAACAATACTTAGAGGATTTTTACAAATGTTCTTCAATCATCAAATGAAGGAATTAATCTTTTTGAACTTAAGACCCAACGTCTTATTGGGCGTTAAGTTAAGATTCCCTCACTCGTGATTAACTAAGGACTCCAATCCAAGACCGATTGCCATCCTCTTCACCGTATCTCTAGCCAAGGCCTTAGTGAAACAATCAGCTAGATTATACGTAGTCCGCACATAGTCAACAGTGATAACACTATCCTTGATAAGTCCTTGAATATAGGAATGCCGCACACCAATGTGCCTTGACTTACCATTATAAACTTGACTATATGCCCTTGCCAAAGTTGTATCGTTATCACAATATATCGCTATGGGCGATATTGGTTTTGGCAACAAAGGAATATCAATCATGAGATTCTTTAACCACTCCGCCTCTTTACTAGCCGAGGACAAAGCCATGAACTCCGAAGTCATGGAGGAGTCCGCAATGCAAGTTTGCTTCTTAGAAGCCCAAGAGATAGCACCTCCCCCAAGTAAAAAAACAAATCCACTTGTGGAAGAGTGATCCTCTCTATTAGATATCCAACTTGCATCCGAATAACCTTCTAAAACCAAAGGATATCCACTGTAGGATAAACCATAATCTTTGGTTTTCCTAAATACCTTAAGACACGACGAATAGCATGCCAATGTTTCATACTAGGGTTACTAGTATACCTACTAAGCTTTCCTACCGCAAATGCGATATCCGGCCTAGTACTCGTCATAGCATACATCAAACATCCTATGACCCGTGCATACTCAAGTTGAGATACCGCACTACCATCATTTGGCATTAATTTTTCACTAGGATCCATAGGAGTTGATACAAAAGAGCAGTCACTAACATTGAACTTCTTAAGTACTTTTCAATGTATTGTGTTTGAGATAAACTCAATTTTCCATTGCTTCTTTTAATTCTTATGCCTAGAATGACATCCGCTTCTCCTAAATCTTTCATGGAGAACATTGATGATAGGAAAGCCTTTGCCCACTCAACTTGTGACAAATCAGTCCCAAAAATCAACATATCATCTACATATAGACAAATCATAACACCATGACCTAAGTCATCAAATTTGCTATATACGCACTTGTCCGAATTATTCAATTTAAATCCGTTAGACAACACAACCTTATCAAACTTTTGATGCCATTGCTTGGGTGCTTGTTTTAGCCCATACAAAGATCTAACGAGTTAACAAACTTTACCTTCTTGACCTTTTACAACAAACCTTTCGGGTTGTTTCATGTAAACCTCCTCATCTAGCTCTCCATTTAAGAACACTGTCTTAACATCCATTTGATGGATCACAAGGTTGTGTATGGCCGCAAGAGCAATCAACAACCTTATAGTAGAGATTCTAGCAACGGGTGCATATGTATCGAAATAATCGATACCCGGCTTGTGGGAAAAGCCTTGAGCCACCAACCGGGCTTTGAACTTATCAATAGTTCCATCGATTTTCATTTTCTTCTTGAAAATCCATTTACACCCAATAGGTTTACACTTGGGAGGTAAATCCGCCAAAACCCATGTGTTATTCCCCATGATGGAATCCATCTCATCATCAATAGCTTCCTTCAAAAAAGGAGCATCTTGAGATCTCATGGCCTCACCATAAGTCAAAGGATCACCTTCCACATTAAACACATATGGAAATTTAGTCAATATAGAACTTCTAGACCCTTCAACCAAATATACATGAAAATCCGGGCCAAAGGATTTCTCCTTTCTTGCCCTTTTACTTCTCCTAGGTTGTGATGAAGTCGATGCTACATTCTCTTCTAGAGTTTGTCCATCTAATTCATGATCAATTAAAGACCGATCATCTTCTTGAATAATGGTACTTGGAGTTACATCCTTTGGTCTAGGAATTGATGAATATCGATTTTCATCAAAGATTGCATCTCTTGACTCCACAATAGTGTGAATTGACCAAACGTCATTTTGTTCTATAACATAGAACCTATAGGCCTTGCTATGAATAGCATACCCTATAAAGATGCATTCAACTCCCCTTTTACCTAACTTTTTACGTTTAGGTTCCGACACTTTTACAATTGCCCTACAACCCCAAACTCTAAGATAATTAGATTTAGTTTTCTTTTGTACCATAATTCATAGGGTGTAACTTTGTTCTTTTTCATAGGAACGCGGTTTAATAAATAACAAGCCGTTAAAACCGCTTCACCCAAAATCCATCACTTAAACACGAATAGGATAACATAGAATTTACCATTTCTTGTAAAGTTCTATTCTTTCTTTCCGCTATACCATTTTGTTGTGGTGTATAACCCGCGGTTCTTTCATGTATGATTCCTAATGATTGGAAATAACTAGGATCATGGTATTCACTACCCCTATCGGTTCTAACCCGTTTTATTTTGTCATTTAGTTGCAATTCAACCTCGTTTTTATAGATCTTAAACTTATCTAGAGCTTCATCATTAGTGAATAGAAGATAAACATAACAATACCTAGAATGATCATCTATAAATGTTATGATATACTTCTTATTACCTAAAGAAGGAGTGCTATGAAAATCACATAGGTCACTATGCACCAAATCAAGCAAATTAGTATCTTTTTCCACATTATTTGGGAAAAAATTTCTGGTTATCTTTGTAAGCATGCATGTTGTACACTTCTCTATGCTTGGATCAAAACTAGGAATCAAATCATCCTTTGACATAGAATATAGATTTGTATAATTAACACGACCAAGCCGATAATGCCAAAGAGAAGAACTATCATTAACAACGCAAACATTGTTTAACAAAGTATTCGAAATACTTAATTTGAACATACCATTACATAAATAACTCAAACCAACAAACGACCCTCCTTTAGATAAAATAAATTTGTCCGACTCAAATACCATTTTAAAACCTATTCGATTCAAGATAGCTCCCGAGACTAGATTCTTTCTAAGGTCCGGAGCAAATACAACATCTCTTAAAACAAGAGACTTTCCGGAACTAAAAACTAGCTCAACTTGACCTACTCCTAAGACATTAGCAGTAGAATCGTTCCCCATGTAAAGAACTTCTCCTTCATCCGCCTCCTTGAAGGTCTTGAAAAGAGATCGTTCCTTGCATACATGTCTTGAAGCTTCCGAATCGATATACCATGCACAATCATCCTGTACACAAAAGATTTCAGAAATCGTACACACATAATTCAAAACCGAATTAAGTGAAACTTGTGCACAAGTATCTTGCTTGGGTTGGATATGGCTTGACTCGCCTTTCCCACCACCATGCCCATTCTTATTCATCTTTTTCTTCCAAATGGTGCAATTCTTCTTGAAGTAACCGGACTTTCCACATTCCCTACAAGCTCGTTGTTGTCCTCCTCCACCAAACTTTGGTTTCTTACCATAGTTTCCCTTGGTGAAGTTATGTGCCCTCTTCTTAGGATTAGAGTCATGAGACTTTCCATCTTCCACCATGTTAATAGTGGATGAACTAGGATTTACCTCCTTTTGACCATCTTGAACCCCAATGCCCTCTTCAATCCGAAGATGAGCACCCAATTGTTCGATAGTCATTTCATCTTTTCTATGTTTCAAGCTATTTCGAACATCTTTCCAAGAGGAGGGTAATTTGTCGATTATTGAAGAAACGGCAAATGTTTCATCCATACTAATATCGTGTTGTTTAAAGCTTCCTAAAATTCTTTGGATTTCATGGAATTGCTCCATAATTGGCCTAGACTCAACCATTTTGAAGTTATTAAAATTGTTCACTAGAAATTGCTTACTAGAAGCGTCTTCGGCCATATATTTAGACTCTAAATCATCCCAAAGAAGTTTAGCGGATTCATAATATTGATAAATATCAAAGAGATCATCGGACATACCATTTAGAATGTGACCACGGCATATGTAGTCATCGTTCTCCCACTTCTTCCTCTTCCTAGTAGCCTCAATCGTCTCATCATCCACTTCAACGGGCTTCGGGAATGTGAGAACGTACACCACCGCCAAAGAGGTAAGAAGAAAGTGCATCTTCTTTTGCCATCTACGGAAACCCACGCCTTCAAACTTGTCAAGTTTGTGGAAATTCGCTGTCATCTCACGAAGTGTAGCCATCTTATGATAATATCGCTTTTGGATTGTTAGAAATCGTAACCGGGAAACTAAGATGAACACAATGAAAACAACAACGAACAAACGATCCTCTAGGCGTGTTTGGGAACACTTTCCCAAAAGCGATATTCCGACCCTTTACGAAGCACGGGTTACACGGAATTCACCTCCGAGATACAAAGAAGAACAACAAGAGTCACGCTCGTATGAATCTTGTCAAATGAGAACAAAAATTGTGTGATTATGTGTTTGATGATCAATGTAGAAGAGAGAATACTTGAGGGTGCTTTTAGAGAGAATGCAAATGAATGTGTCCCTTCATCTGTGATAAAAACATCACATATATGCACGTCAAAGGCAAAGAAACGGACAATAACCGCCCAAAAGCCAAAACCGCAAAAGTAAGCACGGAGGATCAGTGGCCTGTCGCGAGCCGCGACGAGCTTCGCGAGTCGCGAGTGCTGCTGGGCAGCATCACTAGTGCTGCGCTGCTGGGCAGCACCTCCTTCTTGCGTTGGCTCGTTTACTTTGCACCTTAGCCACGTTTAATACCACGTATATGTTTACTATAATGCCGTAAACACGCAACGTGCATTCTAACGTAACTTGAATCACGACACCGTAACCAAGTAATACAAGTTAACGTTACATGAAGATTAATCAACTAAATACTCTAAATTTTCCAACAGAACTTTGCCAAACTTTCATTAATTTATATTTATATGTTATTTTTTATTCAATTGTGGTTAATTTATTTACTAAAACCGGGTGTTACAGGAAGAATGAAATCAAGAGCTCAAGTATGGCAGGAGTTTTGTTCCACCTAGCTTCAAAAGCCTTGGAATTTTTGGGCAAAGCAGTCATTCAAAAGGTGGCATCCGGGTGGGGTGCACAAGATGAGCTCAAGAAGATTGAGAATACCATCAGGATGATCCAAGCTCGAGTATGCGATGCTGAGAATGAGCAAGAGAAGGGAAGTGAAACGATTAAGGATTGGCTTCAGAGGCTGAGGCTCGTGCTTTACCGAGCTGATGACTTGTTTGATGAAATTTTCACTGTTGATCGCCAGGCACGACGGATTGAACATAGGACCATGGCAAAGGTAGGCATCTTGTGCTATAGAAGTGATCCCTTTCATTATTATAGAAAACTGGGTGATGAGATCAAATCTATTAGTAAAGAATTAGAAGCCATTAAGTTTGATATGAATGGCTTCAATCTGAGGGTTCGCCTTAATGATGAACTGCAGTTGTCAATGGATAGTTTTGATAAGAAAAGGAAAGGGACCTCATTTTTTACTGTTGAAGGTATTCTTATTGGTAGAGAAAATGATAGAAACTTGGGAGGTCTAGATGCTGAGAATGCCTGGAATCTTTTGAAAAGATTTGCATTTGAACCAGGACAAGAGGGGAAGGAATCTACTTTCAGGCATATTGGAAATGAAATTATAGAACTGTGCGGAAATGTGCCCCTTGCTATCAAGATGATCGCAGGTGTCCTTTGTTCTAAAGACTCCAAGCATGAGTGGTTGCTAATCAGAGATAGGCTTCGCTTAAAGGCACATCTAACAGAACACGAGGGCATCATGCATGTACTGAAGTTAAGTTATGATTACCTACCTCCAGAACTTAAACAGTGTTTTGCTTATTGTTCGTTGTTCCCAAAAGGCTACGAATTTGACAAGGTTAAAATAGTAAATTTGTGGATGGCTCAAGGATTTGTCGAGGCATTGGATAGGGGTATAGGGGATCATTATTTTTTGGAATTATTGAAGAGGAACTTTTTCCAAGATCCATGCTATGATAAGCATAAAAAAGAGGTCATACGCTGTGAAATGCATGCCTTAGTTCATGACTTGGCCGACCTTGTAGCAGGTGACGAGAGTGTGAAATTTGGCGAGTCTTCAGTCTTCGACTGGGATCAAGTCGTGCATTTTAGTGTTAGTTTGCCTGACTCTGAGGCAGATGTTGAAACTGATGAACGGGAGCTTCCACCATCGATGCTTGCTGCTTGGAAAATGCGGACATTGCTTTTTGTAAGGAGTTTCACATACACTATAAGCTGTGCAATTGAATCATCATCTCTTGCAAGGGCAATTTCGAGATTTAAGTCCTTACGTGCCTTGAACTTAGGGAATATGGGACTTGGGATGATCCCAGATACTATAGGGGGGTTAAGACATCTAAGATACCTTAATCTAGAAGGTAATAATATAGGCTATCTTCCTGACGCCACGATCAGGTTAGATAACCTGCAAACATTGAACCTTTTTAATTGCGAATTCCTTGAAGAATTGCCTAAAGATTTTGCTGAATTTGCTAACCTGAAAAACTTAGTGATAGATTGGATCAGTTTGACGGATTTGCCATTAGGTTTTGCAAAGTTGACATCTCTTGAAGAACTAAATGAGTTTGTAGTAGGGAAAGGGCAAAACACTGGACTAGACTCACTGCCAGCCTTTAACCTCAGAGGAGAATTGAGTATTAAATTTAATATATGGCACCAAAATTCCGTTATGGAAGCACAGAGGGCACAGTTAAAGGACAACCACACATTAAATTGCCTTATATTAGATATGGATTTTGATTTTTTGGAAGGAGGAGTTCCTCCTGCTTTTGATGAGCTGAACGAAATGTTAGCATGCTTGAAACTGCCCTCAAATCTTAAATCTTTTGAAGTTATGGGCTTTAGTGGAGATGAGATGCCGCGACTATGGTTCAAGGCGTTATCTAAGCTGGTTTCCATTAAGATTACGGACTGCGAGAATTGTACAGTTCTTCCCATATTTAGTCGATTGCCTCATCTTCAATCTCTTCATCTCGAAGTGCTTGAAACCTTGGAGTATGTAGAAGATGAGGATGAACTCTGTGTGAGTAGTTGTACTGGTGGAAAATCATATGACGAGTGCTACTACCCGTTATTAGAGAATTTAGAGCTATATAATTTGCCAGAACTGAAGGGGTGGACAAGACCGTCAGGGGAGGGTGCTGAGAGACATCAATTGTTGTTCCCTCGTCTCTTGCGTATGAAAGTTATTAACTGTGAGAAATTGATATCAATGCCTCTCGCACCAAAGCTGGAATCATTTGAATTTCGTAACGTCAATGAAACGTTTAAATCCACGTTTACTGAGCGCTAATATGACCAAGAAGCTTACACTGAGAAGTTAGGTGTTTGGAATTCTGAATTCAATTTGGCATCTTTTTATGCAAGTGTAGTAGCTTGATAGAATATTTTCAAGGGGTTGCAAACTCTGTCTGAGACATTGAGAAGTTGGAGTTGCAAAGAGTCGGAATGAAGGAGCAAGCAGAGGGCGAAACCACTTAGCACAAGAGTTGAGAAACCTCCAACTCTCGGACTTGAGTAGTATTAATAAACCTCCAAGTCTCGGACTTGAGTAGTATTAATAAACCTCAAGCATAGCTTATGTAACAAAGCTCGTTTATAATATTATAGCATAAGTACATTTGTGGGTTGTTTAGTTCACGTCGCTTGTGCTGTTAAAAGTCTTATTAGTTACTGTATCCAAAGACCAGAAGTAGTGACCATGAACTTGTTGAAGTAGATCAGTTGGAGGATTCACCCAATTCTGCCAAGGAAGACCAGTAGAAATAATCTAGGCTGGTTTAAAGACCTGTTTCATTAGATTTTCTGATGTCTGCTGCCTTTGTTATGTTTCTGTTGTTGATTTTGCCCCTATGTTGTATCTATTGTTATCTATATACTAGATAATAAAGCCGTCCCGAAATAAGCTACCACATCGCTCCACGTCATTAAATACAAATACACATAATTTATAAAACAAGTTAACAAAAAATATTAATTAACAAAAAAATAATTAATCAATTAACAAAAAATCTAAATTAATCACCAACATCGCTTGAATGGTTACGTTTTGACAAAAAAATAAGTTAACATAAAAATTTAATTAATCGCTGGAATGATTACGTTTTAGTATATAAAATCAATTATTTAATTTTTCATAAATAATAATTAAAAAGAATAATTGATAATTATATGCTAAATTAAAGATTACATTCCTTATCTAAAAATACTATCAGTATGAAATTATAAAATTAAGCATAACTTTCATTTCAAATCTCATAAAACTATAAATTTTGCACCATTAGATTCATCTCGAAAGAACTTTGAATCAAGACCCAATTATGATATGTTCTAAACTTACTAGATAATAAAGTCGTATCGAAAACAGACACCACATCGCTCCACATCATTATTATGTATATAAAATTAATAATTTAATTTTTCATAGATAATTAGAAAGAATAATTGATAATTATATCATAAATAGAAGATTGTATAAATATAAAATTATAAAATTAATCATAACTTTCATTTCAAATCTCATAAAACTATAATTTTTGCACCGTTAGATTTATCTCGAAAAATACTATGAATCAAGATCCACTTATGATACGTTTTTCTTAAATTGCAAAAAAATCTTATATTTGGCGTAAATGAGTAGAATTGAACTAAATTGAAATGACCGAAGTGATTTGAATTGAACTAACTAATTTAATTTGAATCCGATAAGGCTTAAGGGTTCGTCCTTTTCAGTTAAGTTCAGTTGAACTCTGGACAATACTTTTACTCTCACATGCATATCACTATTCATTTCAGTTCAATTCAGTTCAGTTCAACTATTTAATGCCGAAGAAAACAAGCCCTAGTAAATATAATATTGAATAACATGCGAGGCCAATTGAGTTTTATCACTTTTAAACTAATAGAGTTGACTAAGAAAACAATGTTACTTAACACTAAAGTTCCACTCGAGTTGGACATGTAAAAAAACCATCTATTTTAATTTAGCTACAATGAAAAAATATTCAATAGAAATATATTGAAATCGGCTCGAATTAATAAAATACCAAATATCATCCAAACTAATTTAAATTCAATTAAGTTTAGGTAAAATAAATGCTAGCATGCTCGAGTTTAAATTCCGATACACATTAAGTTCGATTGAGTTTGATCTTTTTTAAGTAATTCCAGTTAGTTGAAAATATTGTATAAAAATAATAAGACATCTCTCGGGCATTGCTTAATTTAGAAGCTAGTATGCTTATATGTTTCTTTAATTTTCCAGATGTCAGTCATGTATTTGCTATGTCTATTGTTGTTTGCTCCTGTGCTGCAAATTGACATGTCAAACGGGTCGGTCGGGTTTGTCAAAATAAAATATTTCCGTGTTCGGGTCAAATAAACCTTGTTCAAGATCCGGCGTGTTCAATTTTGGGCCGACCCAACTAGTTAAGGGATTTGAATTTGCTCTTTCTTTCATTTAGTTTTTTGGTCATATATGTAATAAAATATACAATCTACGTTGGAAATAGTAAGTTATATAAAATATAGTTATTTATAGCTGAATTCAACCATAAAAATTACGTCCAAATTTAACAAAATTCATTTTTGGAACCAAATAGTCTAGTTGAAGCTATTTTTAGAATTAAAATTCCCACAATTTCATATTATTGCTACAAATATAATATTTTTCGGTCGGTCGGGTAAAATACGATTTTCCCGGATTCGAATACAATCAGGTTCGAGTTAAAAAGTTGTGTTCAAAATGCATTATTTCTGGGTCGGTTTCGGGTCGGGTCAAATTTTGACAGGTTTAGCTGCAAACTATTGAGGTTTATGTTAGTACCTTTTCTAGAAGGCGCCTAGCATAATGCCTATGATGCCTTTGCGGCTTTGCGCGAGGAGCTGGTTGCACAAAGTCTTGTATAGACTGATCTGATTGTTTTTGTAGGGACTTTTCCCTTTTGCTTATTTTAAATGATATTCCTTACCTTTCTCAAAAAAAAAATAAAAACAACCCATCAGCACTTGAGACTTGAGGACAAACATGTGTAGTGTTTCTTTTTGTTTGTTTTTTTAAAACAAAATTATTTTCGTGAACTGTATACCTTTTGACAAAAGAATGTATTTCTAAAATTAGAAACTAAAAAGGCAGTTTTACTTCCTAACTGACCCGAAAGCGAATTCTCTAGATTATGGTCACCAAAACTGTGCTAAATGGAAATTCACCCAAAGCCGATTTTACCAGATCCAAAACGATCCGACCGACCATTTTGCCAGGCCTACTTATAATCAAACTTTCTTTTTATCCGAAACACTTTATATGTGGTTTTATCTCTATAAAACCGCATTTTTTATAATTTAATCTTAAATATTGTAATATAACAATCTTAGGTGGCGTTTTTCTTGCCATCTAAACATTCCTACTATAGTCAAACTTATATTTCTACTATAATCAAATTTCCTCATGTAAATTACTGAAACAATATAATTATGATGATGTGCTCAAAATAAGTCTTACTATGGGTTATTCTACATTGATCCAAATATTAGGGGTAACTCCTTAAATTAATATGCTTTCTCTTGTATGCAGGAGATCCAAAAGGGATCACTGAAGGCAAGAAGATTAAAGTTTATTTGGATTATTTTGGGAAGGTACCTCCCATAATCTGGATTATTCTAGAATAATCTATAATTGTGATTATTTTAAGCAAAACGACTATACTTGGATTATTTTGTATCAATTTACCTTATCTTTTTATAAATATAATCCTATTCCTGTTATAATGTCATTCTTTATTATGTACTTTGATGCACGAATTATAAATAGATTAACTAATACATTGTGTTCATCTAAGTATCTATATTTTATGTCTACAACTATATGATAACATGGATCTTATTTTATAATACTTTTCAAACATTATTTCAATATTTTTCAACATTATAAAGATGTTAATATTATGAATTATGTATCCAAAGCTATACACGATTTATATAGAATTATATTATATTATGGAGTTGATCCAAAACAATATATGTATATTTTTATCTTAAAGGTCTTAGTAAAAAACATACCAAAATACAGAATTTTAATAACTGAATCTATTGATTATTCCCTCCGTTCTCTTTTGTTCTTCCTATTTGGAATCTTTTTGAAGAGGAAAAAAGTCAAAGTAGGAAAAACAAAAGGGAACAGAGGGAGTATATAATAATAGCTTCGCAACATTGAAAATTTTAATATGTATATTTTGGAAAAAGGCCACCATAAGGAATGAATGTGAGCCATAAAAAACGCCATGTCAGCATAGACAATTTGGGCAATCTTTTTACTTTCTTTTTTTAGATTTCCGCAATTTAGGGAATGTTTTTAATTTTCGGATATTTTCAATTTGTTAGTATTTCTGAAATTTGTTATTATATATATTTGGTATTTTAGAACTAATACTTAATGTATATGATATACTACTTGTATTTGTACGAATTACAATATTTTAAATTATACATACTCCCTAATAATTTGGGATAGTTTGTGATATGAAAAAATTACAACTCCATTAACGTCTTCTTCTATGTTTCCATTAACGAGTTCTTCAATGTCGAACCGCCATTACTGGTCTAATTCTACATTGCCATATTCGACCTCTTCATTGTTGAGATAAGTCTTTGAATCTTCCTCAACCTCACCAACCCTCCTTCTCATTAAGGACTTCTTCAAATTCAGGCTTCAATCTCACCAACCCTCCTTTTCATTAACGACTTCTTCAAAATAAGAAATACCTCCATTGATGTCGTTTTATATGGTGCCATGAACGATTTCTTCAATCTTGCCAAACCTCCATTAATTGCGAGTTTATTTGAGTTAAAGAAATTTGGCTATCCTGATATATAGATTAGGTTCGAATAAAATTAGGGTTCATAAGATTTAATTTTAATTAAATAAGGGTTCATTAGAAATTTAGGTATCCTGATTTGTAGATTAAAGAAATATGATTTTTGGTGAGGCACTCAAGGTCGTAGATTAGTTTCAATCGATGATGGTGTTTTCGACTTTGGAAAGGTTGAAGATAACTGCCCTTTGAAGTTATCCGTCTTTGCGCATAATTCATAGTGGGTGTTTTGTTTCGATAGATCCATAATATATTTTGATCATATCCATACATTGTGTATCTTAATTAAGATTACAACTCGTCAACCATCTTTTGGCAATGACCATGATACTGTTGCTACATAGCCAAAAAGCAGTAACACAATCCATCATGACTCCAAGTATAGTTGGAAGATTCTAGTTAAATGGGAAAATATATTATAACCATCCATTTCTACTATATAAGTCTCTACAATTCTAGTTGATTCTTAGATCAACAATTTAAAAATAAAAATGTTCTTTAAAAATTAGAGCAAAGTAGTTCAATTTACTGTCGTGAAAATCGTGGCAATGACCATAACCGATTTAAATCACATCTATACAATGCGTAACCAAAATAAGAACAGACCTGGATAGCCCCCCTTTGGCAATGACAACCATTCATCACTTCAAGCATATACAAGTTCACTAACACATTCAATTTAATATTATAATTTGGATAAGCACAGAAATATTATACTCCCTAAACACCTACTCATAGTTTACAGTTCAATGTAACTGGCATGAAGTTTGGACAGAGACCACAATAAGATATGAAGATTGCCAAATTAGATTGAAGAAAATGGTAGTTGTGAAGTAGTGAAAACAACAGAGGTGACCTACTAATAGGTGACCTACTCTATGTCTTTGTGTAACTCGAACACAACATAGTTGTGAAGCAGTTGTTTAAAAACTCGCGCTTAAATTTAAAACTGAACCCATATAACTTATAGTTGTAGAGCAAATTCAATCAGCAACCATACTCTCCATTACATTAATACAAACATACGATTCCGTTAATTTGCCATTTCAACTAATTGATTTTGATATTAGATCTAAACATAATGATCCATAATTTACAGTAAATAAGGGTGTTCTTGAGGGATGGTCAGCCACATTTTGGCAATGGTCACACAACCTGATGGAAATAGCTAACAAATACTACTATAAGCAATGTCCACATATATACACAGTTTAGATATATGATTCTGATAATGTGAACCTTAAACAAAAACAATAGCAATAATAATTAGGTAATGTATGGTCTTAATTGACTATTTGATAAAATGTTTTAGACCTAAAATCCAATATTTTACATAATTATTGTTTATCATTATTTTGGCAATGTCATAATATGTCTATGGAGATAGCAAAAGCAATACTTGCACCATACTTTATCCAACGATATTGTATTTCGCTACAATATACAATATATATACTTAATATGCGATGGAGTGCAGAAATTATGTGCACCTAAAATTTGGCAATGTCCACTGCAAATGCTCATCAAGAGTTAAGTTAAACCGTGTAAACCAAATATCCAAAAACAAAGCTAAAATCCCGACTCACTGCTCAGGAGGTGGTTCAGGTACCACGTGAGTCGAGCTTATCCCCTTAAGGTCATCAATCGAGTTTCCAATAACATCTTTATATTTTTGCAATATCTTAATCAATTCTGGTATAGAGATGTCATCAAGAGTCGAGTTGAAAATAGCATGATAAGTACATGCATCATCAAGGAAAACAAACTTAAGAGAGGGGGAAAGGGGTTTTAACTCTACCTTAGGAGGAGGCTTAGAACTCTCCTCTTTATCAATGGAAGCAGCAAGGACCTTCAACTCCGCCTCATGTGTCTCCTCGATGATAGTTTTACCGACAAACATAGAGATTCTCTTCACCTCATCAATGTTCAAAATCGGTGCTTCAGTGATAGAAGCATAAGGCTCATCATCAGTGTGAACTTCTCTCTCAAAACCTTCCATTTCACTCTCCACATGACCAACCCGACAAACTCTCTCTATCATGGGTCTCTTCATTGTTTTAGAGAACTCAAACACAACCTTCTCATTGGCTACCTCAACCGTGATTGTATCATTTCTGCAATTTATTACGGCACCCAATGTCTTAAGAGATTCTCTTCCAAGAATGAGAGGAGTCTCCGGATCTTCCTCCATATCCATCACCACAAAATCACAAGGCACCAAGACATGCCCAACTTGTATTGGAACATCCTCCAACTCACCATGCGGCGCTCTCAAAGACCGATCCACCAATTGAATAGTCTTCCTTGTAGGAAGGAGAGGGAAGTTTAGGCGCTTAGCTATGGATAGAGGCATCAAGCTCACACTCGCACCCAAATCGGCCAATGCACCCTTAGGCTCGAGGTCACCTATCTTCACCGGAAAAGTGAAGCTTTCGGGGTCTCTTTGCTTCTTGGGCATATCTCGTTGCACTAGAGCACTTACTTGGTATGGCAATTTGATAACCTCGTCTTCAACCTTCCGTTTATTGGAGAGGATCTCCTTTAAGAAGTTGGCATAAGCAGGCATTTGAGACATGGCCTCAAGGAATGAAATATTTATTTGAAAGCCTTTCATAACTTGGAGGAACTTAATGAATTTGTCGCTCAACTTCCTCTCCACCAACCTTTGAGGATATGGGACCGGTGGCACATAGGTCTTAGGTGGAGGAGGTGTTGACAATGGAGCTTTATCACCAACTTGCTCATGAGTTTCCTTATCTTCTCTTTCTTTGTCAACATCAACCTCCCTTTCATCTTCCTCAACTTGATTGTCCTTCTCAACCACCTCAACTTCACTTTCTTCATACTCATTAGGCATCTTAGGGCCCTCATAATTTGTTCCTGACCTCAAATGGATAGCTTTGACTTGATGTAGGATAGGGTTAGGAATGGGTTGGCTTTGAAGTTGATTTGTGGGGTTAGAGGGGGTTTTCTCGGCCACTTGAGCCAATTGGTTTTCAAGTACTTTGGTGTGAGCTTGTAACTCTTGGAACCTTTGGTCGTGATTTTGAAGAGCTTGGCTTTGAAGAGAAAGGGTTTGGGTGATGGTTTGAAGTTGTTGGATAATTTGAGAGGTAGGATCAGAGGAATGAGTAGGTTTGGGGTTTGGTTTAGGAAATGGGGGATTTAGAGGGGCTTTTTGGAAGTTGGATCGTTGGTGAGGAGTTTGATAGACATTGGAACTTTGAGAGGAGGGATCACCTTGATTGTAGCTTTGATTGTACCATTGGTGAGGTTGATTATAGCTTTGTTGAGGTGGATTCCAACCTTGTTGAGGTTGGCTGAAGCCTTGATTGTAACCTTGTTGAGGTTGTTTCCAACCTCCTTGTTGATTGCTTCTATACCATTGGTTACCTTGATAACCCTCTCCTTTAGAGTTCATTGCTACTATATGCTCCGACTGAGATCCTCCACAATAAGAGGTATTGTGGTTTGTACCACCACATATGTCACAAGAGAAAGCATTCACTTGTGAGGGACTTGATGATGTAAGGGTGATCTTAGAGAGCTTCTTGTCAAGTTGATCCATCTTTGCTTGAATTTGATCCAAAGGGTCCAACTAAAACTTGCCACCCTTCTTAGGTTAAGCACCACTCCTTCTTCCACCCCATGAGTAGTTCTTTATCACTTCTTCTATGGTGGACTCAAATTGGTCTTGCGGGATCTTAGAAAGTTGACCTCCCCGCTCCAGCATCAAGGTTTGCACGTGACATAGGGTCAAGACCATCACAGAAGAACCTCATGAGTAGATTTTTATTGAACTCATGGTGAGGGCATGAACGAATCAACTCCCTAAACCGTTCCCAAGCCTCCGCAAGTGTCTCATCACATTCTTTCTCAAAGGAGGAGATCTTCCTCCTAATATCTGCAGTTTTCGACTATGGGAAATACTTCTTCAGAAAAGCCGATGTAACTTTCTCCCGAGTAGTGCGGGAGTTAGCAGGTAAGCTCTTGAGCCAAGAATTTGCCTTTCCAGAAAGAGAAGACCGGAAGAGATGCATCTTGATATAGTCTGGAGAAACATCATTTGTTGTTATCATATCACAAATCTCCAAAAATCGATCAAGATGATCAAGTGGATCCTCATCCGACCCTCCACAAAATTGCTCTGCTTTCACCATCCGTGTGAACTAAGGGTGAATGCTGAAATTTGTAGTGGTTGTGGGGAGTCTAATTCCACCTTGTAAAACATAGGACCCCGGATTTCCGAAATCCCTGAAAATTTATGCATTATCGTGACCCGTTTCTAATTCACTTTCACTTGTTGTATTTGAGATTGGTGAAGATAGTTCAGAACCCAAGGTCAACCATTCCAAACCTCCCCGAAGCTTTCGCAAAGTGCGATTGATTTTCGGATCTAAAGGCAAGATAGGTGAGCCGTGAGTTCTCCTTCTCATGTACCACAACAAAGCTAAGAAGAGGATTAGCGAATAACAACACAATTAAAAAAAAATCACTTAAGCAATACTAAACTCAAATAAACTTCAATCAATAACACAATTTTCCCGGCAACGGCGCCATTTTGATAAGAGGTTTTTAGTGTGTCGTTAAGGCACTAAGAACCGCTTAGCAAACAATACTTATAATCCTAACGAGCAACTACTATGAACATAGTAATGGCAAGTCAAGGGTCGAACCACAAGGAAATAGGGTTTGACTAAAGTCTATTAAGTCCAAAACTACCTAAGTGAAGGGTATTTGGGGGTGTAAGGATTGAATAAATATCAACTAACAACTAGTAATTGAGTAGATATGTAAGTATAATAGAGAAAACACTAGATCTTGGGTTACTCGCATGAACTCGGGCAAGACACGACAATAATGCAACTACGAAACTATAGAGAATGACATGCAAGGTTAAGTTTCCCTCTAAAGTACTTGAGTCCTCTCTCGAATGGTCCTCAAGAGTAATCAATTAATAAATAAACTAAATCCTCTCTCAAATGGTCTTTACCGATTGATTAATAGATTCAATTTCATTGGAAAACCACTAATAAGGATCCTCTTAATTTCTACCCAATCTCTTGGTCTAGAAATTAAGTTGAATCATGGGAATGACAAGAAAACAACAAACAATTAAGAGTAATTGAAATCTAAGCCCTAGCATAAACTTGATCAAGGTCTACCCTAAGGTGTCAAAACACTAAGATCAATGCATAATAGACATGAATAGAATAATTACAAGAACATCTTAATTAGCCCTAATTCATACTTTCACTCAAACCCTAGATAAGGAACTACTCACTAATCATGGATTCCAAACAAAATAGATTAAAAAAATTAAACTTAATTAATAAAGCAATGAAAATAAAGAAGGGAAATTAAAAGAAAATTATTTGGATTTAAATCACAATTGAATCTTCAAAGTTGCAATACGAGAAGAACTAAAAGTTTGATAGTGTTGAGAGAGTTTAACTATGTAATTAAAGTCTAAGTCATGAGATAATCCTCAAACAAAACGCTAAAAACTATTTATATGGTCCAATAAATGAAGACGAAAAAACGGGGCAAAAGCCCGAAATCAGATTTCTTTAGCATCCCAAAAGTTACTGATTCCGTGGAAATAGATCGACATGGCCGTGTCAATATCTACACGGGCGTGTAGACCTGGTCTTCAAATTCCAGCAGATTACAGTTTGCTCGTGGGAAAAATAAGCGACACGGCCGTGTCAAAATCTACACGGTCGTGTTGACCTGCTGGTCAGCGGATAACTCAACTTCAAACGATCATATCTCTCTCGTCTCTTATCGGAATTGGGCTTATGACCAGTCGTTTGAAAGCTATCGAAACGGGCTAGCACCTCCCATTAGAATAACCTTAATCCCATTTATGGATCAAACTTTATGTCCATTTGAAGTTCAACAGTCCACAACTAGTCTTCCAATGATCGTATGACTTCAAAAACCTGCTAGTTAGCCTGGAAATCATCCAAAATAACTAAATAGATAATGAAGCGACAATATAACTCAAAGGTGACAAAAACCATGTAATGCTAAGCTAAAATGCTCTAAATTACATACAAGGACACTAAAAATAACCTACAATTAAGCACAATAAAGTGCTTATCACAGTGTTTGCTAAATTGACCATATCCCATCTATTGCAAAATTGGAAGCCAACAAAATTCGAACAAAACTCACAGAGGCATTATCACAAATAGTTGCCATACAATAGTTAAAGAATTGTTATATTTGTATCGATAAAATCCTATACCTAACAAAAATTGATAATCGGCTAAAATGAAGCATAATCACCCACATGCAACATCATTCATTCACACAAAAATGATAAATCAAAGTAAACAAAGATGGAAAATATGGCGGAATTAAAGAGAGAAAGAAATTTCACCTTCAATTAACGAACTTTGGATTATCTCGCTGGTGGTGTTTTCGAGTTTTCTATTAGGGTTTTGATAGAGATTGAGAAGGTAAGAGGCAACATTTGGTAGAAAAAATGACCGAAGGTGAGAATTAAAGAGAGGGCCAAAATTTATTTCACATACCATTAAAACCTTTGATTTTAAAATTTTGAATAAATTTCGAATATTGTTACTCTAGCCCATTCTATCTCACTTTAGCCCATTCTATCTTATTCTAGCCTTATACTATTCTATACATTTGGCACACTCTACTTGTTCATTCTCTCTCATTTCCCTATTTCAATTTTAGTCCCGAAATATAACAAACAATTTCTAATAAAAACATATGACTTATTGAATGAATCAAACTAGTCACTAAATGGATTAAACTAGTCACTAAATAAATTTAACTTTGAATATTGAATGAATTAAACAGGTCACGAAATGAATTAAATAGTTCATAAAATGGATTAAACTGGTCCCTATTTTCAAAGGACGATTTATTGATTTCCTTTTTTTTTTGGTAAAATGTAAGAAGTATATTACCAAAATGAGCATTATCCACCATACAACCTAAAGGTACAACAAGTACAAACAAGCCAACTACAAACAAAACTCCCAAACAGTATAAAAGCAACAAACTACCAAAAACACGCTACTAACAAAACTACAGAGAGCCTAAATTATACATCAAGAGCAGAAAACCAGTCTCTGAAGACAGCAGACTCAGATTGAGCAACCTGAGTTCTAACTCTACCACAAACATCCATTTTAATCTTCTTCACAATCTGAGCAAGAATAGGTACAGACTGATTCCATAACACCCTGATTTCTAGCCAACCAAATGTAATAAAGTGTAGCTGCCAAAGTAGCATATCAAACCTGCTGCTGCTTCTTACATCTGTATCTTCTAAGAAGCCCCTCAACTCCATGATACCTAATGTGAAGCCAACCCATCATCTGTGAAACAATGAGTTGACTAAATCTGCATCTAAAAAGAGATGCACACATGAATCTTGGCCTTGAGTGCACAACAGACACTCAGCAGATGCACACACACCAGCAATAAGCAACCTATCTCTAGTTCTGAGATTGCGAAGAGCAGGAGATAAAAGCATGTTTACACACATGAATGCCACTCCAAACCCAGTGATGCCACCCCACTTTAGGAAATGAGCCTTTGAGCCAAAGGTAACATGCTTTAATAGAGTACTTGTTATCCCCATTCAGCCATTGATTTTTAACATTATACCAGCTTTATACAGCTCTTTCACTTTACAAATCCCATTCCAAACCCAACTAGCACTAGTGAGGGCCTTATACTCCCATCAATTGCAATCCTTTATATATACATTGTGGACCCATTTTATCCACAATAAATCTGCCTTACTTGCAACCTGCCAAACATGCTTAACAATAGCAGCAAAATTCCAGGAAATAGTCACAAACATCCGAACCCCCATTCTTCTTAGGCAAAGACACCCAACTCCAAGCAACCAAAGGGGGCTTACTGAGAAAGATTTTCCCTTCCCACAAGAAAGCTCTACAAATCTGAGTAATCCTATTCAAAATAGTTTTAGGTAAAACAAAGATTTGGGCCTAGTATGTATGCAGATTCATCAACACAACATTAACCAACACAATCCTAGCTGCATATGATAGATGTCTAAAACACCAAGACATGATTCTTTTCAGAATCTTATCAGCTAGTAAATCACAATCAGCCTTAGAAACTCTCTTAGAAGTAATGGGAATACCCAAATATCTAAAAGGGTATTCACCTCAACCAAAACCAGTGAGCTGCACAATTCTGTTCTGAATATCCTCAGGAACATTACAAAAGTAAATAGCAGTTTTCTCAGAACTAGTTTCTGAACCATAAGTAGCTGCAAAGGCCTTCAAGACTCTCTTCAACAAAACCATAGAATGTTTGCAGAACAACATCAGGTCATCAGCAAAAATGAGGTGTGTTAAAGCTAAAGGTGCACAACTATAATGAAAACTGAACTCTCTTCTTTTACTCATTTTGATCATAAGTCTAGTAAAATACTCCATAGCCAGCACAAAGAGTAGAGGAGATATGGGATCACCCTTCCTCAAACCCTTTTTACCTTGGAAAACTCCACTAATAACTCCATTGAAACTCAGAGAAAAAGAAGGAGAGGTTATACACACTATAATCCAGTTAAAAAATTGCTCAAGGAACCTTAGACCAATCAGAAGCTCTTTGAGAAAATCCCAGTTAAACGAATCATAGGCCTTTTTCAAGTCCACTTTAATAGTACACCTAGCTAGCTGAGTTTTCCTTTTATAATGTTTCATAATGTCATTACACAGAAAACTATTATGAAATATAACTCTCTCCTCTATAAAGGAACTTTGAACAGGATTAACTATGCTAGGAAGAACACTCTTTAACCTAGCACATAGCATTTTAGAAATCACCTTATACAAAACATTACATCAAGCTATTGGTCTGATTTGTGACATATCACCAGGCTGCTCACATTTAGGAATCAAGCATAGAGTAGTAGCAATTACCTACTTCAAAAGTCTTCCTGATTGGAAAAAAATCAAGCATAGCTTTGCCAATACAATTCCAGACTTTCTTGAAAAAATGGCTTGTATAGCAATCAGGCCCAGGAGCTTTGTCACTTTCTATATCAAACATAGCTTTTTGACATCATCCCCTGTGAACCTGGAACACAACATCACCTGCTGCTCTGCTGTCAACACATGACCCTCTTCAATAATAGAGGCACTAACCGTTATTCTGACACTTTGAGAAGTGCCAAGTAATCCTTGGTAAAACTGCAAAAAAGCACTCTCCAACTCTTCTTGTGTTTCCATCCAAACTCCTACACTATTTTTTAGAAATATGATTATGGGCCCTCCTTTGCTTCAAACAAGCATGGAAATAACTTGTATTGGCATCCCTCTCTCTAAGCCATTTCAATTTAACTTTCTGCTTCAAAAACTCATTTTTCCCTTATTCTTTATAACATACTTCTGCCTTAACACAGACTCAGCCCTGTGTAAATCAAGATTAGTAGGGTCCTAATGAATCTGACACTGAATCTCTTGTAGCTTAGCCAACACCTCCTCAGCAGCTTGCTCAACATTCGCAAATCTACTCTTGTTAAGATTCTTCAATTCTTTCTTTAGAAGTTTAAGCTTCTTCACCGCCCTAAACATAGGCACACCATAACACCTTCTCTGCCAAACAGATTGCACAATGCCATTAAACTCCTCAGCTTGGACCCACATATTCAAAAACCTAAATGGTTTAGGTTTTTGCACAAGATTACAAGCCAATTTTATCACATAAGGAGTGTGATCTGAGATAGTCTTAGGAAGGAAGCTAACAACAACAGCAGAAAAAAGATCCTCCCAATCATCATTAACACAAACTCTATCTATTTTAGAGAAAACTCTATCCCCTCCATCATGCTTATTAGAACAAGTAAAAAAAGGCCCTGACATAGCAACATCATGCAGAACACAATCCCTCAAACACTGCCTAAACTCCAAAACTTCATCAAGAGTGATAGCCGAGCCAATCCTCTCATTTAAATTCAGAACATTATTAAAGTCACCCCCAATCAACCAAGCACCAATTGTACTATTTTTCAATCTATTCAAACCCTTCCACATCACACTCCTAACAACAGGATCGTTAGTACCATAAACCATTATTACAGAAAATTGCTTATCAGTGGCCCTATGATGAACAATAACATGAATGTACTTATCAGAAACCTCAATAACATTCACGAACTTAGCAGGGAGCCATATCAACCAAATTCTCCTCCCCTATAATGATTATAATTAGTAACCACACTCCATCTATCACATAAAGCCGAAAAGACCTTATGAAAATTCATAGCCTTTACTATAGTTTCTAGCAACCCACCAAGACCAAGAGAATGCCGACTCAATAACCATCTAACATCCCCATGCTTATGAGGGCTATTCAAGCCCCTAACATTCCAGAATCCTATATTATCCATCAGCATCCTTAATCACCCCCACATCCACAACCCCACCATTAACTACTAACTCTGAGGAATATGATCTTGATCAGAATGCTCAATACTCTCAGATGCAACTGGCTGCTCATGACACACTACAGCATTTACATTAGCTAGAAACCCAGCCCGTGATTTACTGGCTGCTCAATACTCTCAAAGGCCCGTGATTCGGGTAAGCTACAGTAACAAACGGAGCTTAACCCTAAGCAAAATGCAAGTGCCATCACTCTAAGGAGTGGTAAGGAGCTAAAGGGCAATGAAAAAGCAAATGTGAGTGAGAAGGAAATACAGGAAGATGTAGTTGTTCATGAGCCGGTGCCTGAAGCCGAGTCATTGCCATCCACATCAGGAGAGCAAGAGAAGAAACAACCACTTCCACCCTAGGAGCCAGTTCCATCATTCTCTGAGGCACTAAAGGATACTCGACATAAGGAAGGTGACAAGGACATTTATGAAGTCTTTCGTAAGTGTGAGGTAAACATTCCCCTTTTAGATGCTTTAAAACAAATTCCTAGGTATGTTAAATTCCTCAAATAAATGTGTACCACAAAAAGAAAACAAAGATTTAGGGGAGTGCATAAGGTAAAGGTAAGTGAACATGTATCCGCAATGTTTCAAAAGAGACTACCTCCAAAATGCAGTGATTTGGGCATGTTGACTATACCATTTGTGATAGGAAACACCACTTTTTCAAAGAGCCATGCTTCATTTAGGTGACTCAATTAATGTGATTCCTTATTCTTTGTATGAGTCCTTAAAGCTTGGTATCTTACATGAAACATGTGTTGTGATTCAGTTAGCTGATTGTTCAATGCTTATCCTAAGGGAATAGTGGAGGACGTGTTAGTTAAAGTTGATAAATTAATTTTTCCTGCTGATTTTTATATCCTTGACATGGAACATGATAAACATGTAACCCCTATATATCTTGTTAGGTAGACCATTTTTGAAAACCGCAAGGACTAAAATTCATGTGTATAGTGGATGCTTGACTATGGAATTTGATGGGAATATGGTATAATTTAATATTAATGATTCCATGAAATTCCCGAGTGATGATCGCTTGTGTTATTCCATAGATGTGGTTGACTTTGTTTCACAGGAAGTGTTCGAGATGAATGGTGAGGACGAACTCCAGTAGCTCTTGAAAATAGTATGGACAATGAAAATGTTGAATATGTTTTGAGTGTTAACTTGCAGGAGGGAGTTCAAGCTTTGGAAGGATATGAAAAACTTCCTATCGACCCCTTTTCTAGAGGGCCGATACCACTAACCGTCCCTCGGGACAAGCTTTTACCATCTATTGTGCAGGCACCTACTATGGAGCTGAAATCACTCCCGGGAAAATACTTTGCCAGTGATTATATTGAGTAAGTTAACCAAGGAACAAGAGGAAAAACTTATCAAAGTGTTGAAGGAACGTCGAGAGGCAATTGGATGGACTATTGCAGACATTAAGGGAATAAGCCCTACCACATGTATGCATCGAATTCTATTGGAAGAAGGTGCAAAACCGGTGAGACAGCCTCAGTGACAGCTAAATCCACCTATGATGGAGGTGGTGAAAGCCGAGATTTTGAAATTACTCCAACTAGGTATGATTTACCCTATTTCTAATAGTGAATGGGTTAGTCCCACTCAAGTCGTGCCTAAGAAGCCTGGAGTAACTGTTGTTAAAAGCAAGATGGAGAGTTAGTGCCCACTCGTATTCACAACGGGTTGCGGGTTTGTATTGACTACCGTAGATTGAATGCGGTAACGAGTAAGTATCATTTTCGAATTGCCATTCATAGACCAAATGTTGGAAAGATTAGCTGGAAATTCATTTTATTGTTTCTTAGATGACTATTCAGGCTATTTTCAGGTGGCAATAACACCAGAAGACCAGGAGAAGACCATATTCACGTGTCCTTTTGGCCCATTTGCGTATAGACGCATGTCTTTTGGGTTATGTAATGCCCCCGCTACTTTCCAAAGATGTATGGTAAGCATTTTTTCGGAGTATATGGAGCAATTCGTAGAAGTTTTCATGAATGATTTTACCGTGCATGGAAACTCCTTCGATAATTGTTTAGATAATTTGGCTTTAGTGCTTAAACGATGGATTGAAACTAATCTTGTTTTGAACTCCGAAAAATGTCACTTTATGGTCGAGCAAGGCATTGTTTTAGGTCATGTAGTCTCTGAAAAGGGTATTGAAGTTGATAAAGCGAAAATTATCATTATTCAATCTTTAGTTTATCCGACTTAGGTGCGAGAAATTCGATCTTTTCTTAGACCTACAGGATTTTATCGCAGGTTTGTCAAAGATTTCTCGAAGATTTCATCTCCTTTATGTAGGTGTTGCAGAAGGATGTTCATTTTGTGGTCGATGAAGCTTGCAAGAGAGAGCATTTGATGAGCTAAAGAGGAGGCTAATTTCAGCTCCTATAATCCACCCCCCAGATTGGTCCAAGCCCTTCGAGATAATGTGTGATGCAAGTGATTACGCACTAGGGGTCGTGCTTGAACAAAGAGTGGGAAGGGTGCCTCATGCCATTTATTATGCATTCATGACACTGAATGAAGCGCAGCGGAATTACTCTACCACAGAAAAGGAGTTATTAGCTGTGCTTATGCTTAAGAGAAGTTTCAATCTTACTTAATCGGCACCAAAGTTATTGTTTATATTGATCATACAGCCCTTCGCCATCTAATGACTAAGAAGGAAACCAAGTCGAGATTAATAAGGTGGATTTTGTTGCTAAGTGAGTTTGATTTGGAAGTAAAAGATAAGAAGGGAACGGAGAACCTGGTTGCAGATCACTTTAGTCGATTGATATCATCATATGGTCTAGAGCCTAGTTCGGAGAAGTCATGGAAGGAATCAATCTGGGAGGAATTCCCGGATGAGCATTTGTTTGCTCTTGGATGTTCACACCCATGGTATGCTCATATTCTGAATTATCTTGTTTCTAACCGTTTTCCTTCTTATTTCTCAAAAGCACAAAAGGATAAACTGAAGAGTGATGCTAGATGGTATGCTTGGGACGATCCTTACTTATGGAAACATTGTTCGGATCAAGTGATAAGAAGGTGCATCCTGGATGAAGAGGTAACTTCTATTCTCACTTTTTGTCATTCCCATGCTTGTGGAGGGCACTTTGGAGCAAGAAGGACAGCTTGCAAAATACTTGATTGCGGATTCTTTTGGCCTACTCTACATCGAGATTCATCTCATTTTTGTAAGTCTTGTGATAATTGTCAAAGAGTTGGAAATATTTCCCAAAGGAATGAAATGCCCCAATTTTCTATCTTGTATTGTGAAAATTTTGATGTATCAGGCATTGACTTTATGGGGCCTTTTTCAAACTGTTTTGGTTTTCAATACATCTTACTTGCAGTTAATTATGACTCAAAGTGGGTGGAAGCCAATCCCACTAAAACTGATGATGCTAAGGTGGTTGCAGATTTTGTGAAGTTTAACATATTTTGTAGGTTCGGAATTCCACGAGCCTTGATTAGTGATAAAGGAACACATTTTTTGCAACCGGACCATTGGGGCATTGCTTAAGAAGTATCATGTTACCCACATAACGTCCACAACGTACCATCCACAAACAAATGGTCAAGCGAGGGTATCAAACAGAGAAATCAAATCCATCCTTGAGAAACACTAGTGGAAAAATAGCCAATTGCTGCGGGCCTAAAACCATAAATAACTGCGTATTATGAGGCATAGCTATTGAAGGTCCAGGTCCAGCTAATTTATTCAGAGAAATGCAGGAAGTATTAAGTAAACAGACACCTTAGGCACCGAAATCTCTTAAGCATTGAGGCGATCCCGATCAACTGAAGTTCCTTCCTAGAAACAACCTTAGTCGAAAGATACGTATCGACAAGAATCAGCCATATGACTTGTTTTCGACATGGATGCGACAAATTAAGGAAGCAAGCACTGAAGCGCTAGAAATGTGAGAATAGGCTAAACCTTAAACAGTAGGACTTGGAGTTTGAGAAAGCGCTTGTCAGATAATATGTAACTTGAGTGATTAATGCTTGATGTGCTAAAAGATGAATGCATACCCAATTTTTCTTCTCATACATACACTGACCAGAAACTGATGAGGTAACGATTATATCACTACTTTATGAATGGATTGGCATAGTCGTAATCAGAATCAATGGACGCTAAGATAATTCCTTTGGTTAAAAGGAATTTCTTAAGAGTAAGACCAGAAAACAGAAGTGAAATACAAAGTGCTAAAACATTTAAATAACTTTTCAATTTATATCAAATGGTCGCCTCTTTCAAGACATTGTTTGTGAGGTAATCCCCCCTGCTTTAATAAGTACTCCCTTTGTCCCTAATTCAGTGCTCCATTTCCTTATAGGGGAGCAAAGTTCACAGCTATTAACCATAAAATCTCATTATGTAGAAAATAATATTGTCACGGGTTTAGTTAGATTCGTCATAAAGTATGTTTTAAATTTATCAACTTTTCATAATTTAAGCTATGCCCTAGAAGATATTAATGGTCACGCAAAGTAAATTGAGCAATGAATTAGGGACGGAGTGAGTAGATAATGAAAGCCCAGGTAATGGATCACCCCTATTGTCACACATATCCTGAACATTGGCAACCACTTCGACATATCACATGGAATTAAGAACAATATCCAACAAATAGATATTTCTTGAATCGCAACTCTATATATTTCAAGAAGGCCAAATAACACCTAATATGAATGTCTCCTTCCCCATTGCCCCTCAAAAAGAATTGCTAATTGTTGTGTTCATTCATTATGGAATGCTGCACAAGAGGATAGAATCTCATATACCTTATTTAGTTGTCCAGGAGAAGTAGTTTGCACATTCTGAGAAATTACAGCAGGAGAATCAGAAGCCAATGACTCAGGCTGGAGCGGAATTATTAGTTGGTTCTGTCTCAGAGGGCCCATTTCCGTAAGAATCTGGAGTTGGATCAGGTGGTGGTAGCATATCCCTCTGTAAGAACTCCTTATATAAGTAGCTCTGAAGTCTAGCAATCACCTCAACAAGAGCTTCACGAGCTGCTTTAATCTCTCCTGCAATCTGCAAATGACACAAACAACTGAGAAAAAACTGTGTGTCCTAGAGATCAAAGCTCAGAATTTTGTCCTGTGCACAAAAGCGTGGATGATAATCCAGAGATAAAGTTCTTCAGCTAAAATTTGCAGATCATGGAATGTACTGAATACAAAAATATTTATAAGAGACTCAAAATTTAGCATGAGAAACATTGATCATATTCAACATGAAAAGCACTAAGGAGATACGCCTGATCCTGAAAATGAATTTTGCCCACTTATTTCTCCCACAAAATTACAGCAATGGCGTTGAAAAACAATTAAGCCAATGATAAAGATCATGATCTGCACTATTTTGCACACTGCATATTATATCAAGATTTTGACATAATCATTTACAGCACCTCCCATACATGAATAACAATACTCATTGTCAAAGTTGTAAGGTCAATGGAAAAAAACACCATTCTTCCCCATACCAGATTTGGCTTGGCATATGACATCCATGCCCAATATAGCTTGAGGAATACACTCGTGTTGCACTGAGGAAATACCAAAAAATTGGTGCGAGGGAACCCGCGGTAAGTAAAATATGACCTCCTAGTCCTTGTAATTGAAAGCTTAACCAGACCATTTTACATCTCCAAGTTGAGGAATGAATTAAGTGAATTACTTGGTAAAGCAGTACCAAAACTTTAGCAATATCTCTAATGTTATTAATGTACGAAAATAAGCAATAAGAAAGCATATAAGAACAGAGCCTAGGTAAAAGTTGTTAGAAACAATCTTTAACAATTTACTAGCTCCTATACATGGCATGTCCGCTCAATGGTCATTGAGAATTGTTTTGACAAATCCTCAACAAGTAACCCAAAATTCCAACTAGCCAACTAAATTAAGGGCTTCAAGAAAACCATATATCAGCAAAACAAAGTAACAATTGAACACACTTGCCTTCGGACGGATGCTCAAAACCATAGTCTACAGTCGCACGCAGTAGCTCCGGCTTCAATAGGAAGTCTCTGAATCCTGAGCAGTAGATGTGAACATAACCCCTTTCGAAAAAACACACAATAAGAAAACAAACCAAATGGCAGAGCAATCCAAAACAACCACAATTAAACAAACCAAATGGCAGAGCAATCCAAAACAAATTCTCAAGCTCGGCCTTAAGTTTGTCAAGCACCTAGGCATACCTGAAGGACCTCTTGTTTGTCAAGCTCGGCCTTAAGTAGTACTTGAAGGACCTTCTCAAATCTCTCAATCACATGCTTGTCAACACCACCAAGCTTGTAGATCAAGTGACAAGTGGTGGTCGACTTGCTGGAGTCAACATGGCCAATGACCGCCAAATTGATGTGAATCTTTTCTTTACCCATGATTAAATTTGTGAGCTGCACAAACAAAATATTAAAAACAAGAATTCAATCAATATTGGCATCTGTATCCACCAAGGACCAAATAATGAACCAAAAAACAAACGCCAAATTCCAACCAAAAGACTAACATGTATATATTACAAGGAATCCTAACTTCAGAATTTATGCAACTTAATACCAGCTCGTAATGAACATTCCCCAATTTGTTAGTTGCCGAACATTGAACTCATTAGTTATCTTGGCTTGAGTATATAACACTACAGGTTAAGACGACTTACGTTGTATAAATACTCTAACAAAGACAGTATATCCATGTTTGTAATTCCTCATATATAGTTGGTCAAAGATATGTGATAACATTGTATTAAGATAGCCAATTTCTTCTTATCGAAATGAAAGCAACCATTATGGTAACTAAAAATGTCTCTGAATTTCATCTGCTCAAACACTTGTCTAACTTCTTCATATTTACCCAAAACTAAATTGCATCACATCCATAAATTAAAGAAAATTTTAGAAAATTAAATAAATCATTAGTTCGACAATGAAAGATAACGCTGATCCAAATGTAACATAAACCAAACGCTAAAAACCCACAAAAGATTCGGCAAAAAAGATTAAAATTTACAGATCAATAAGCCCTAATTTGTGTTAAATCATCTACACTAAAATGAAAGAACACAAAAATAACATAAAATCTACAACAAATCCCACAAAAATTAAAAACCTAGAATCGAAAATTGGCCGAAAAAAGAGCGAAGGGTTTACCTTTGGGGGTTGATAAAATGAGTCGTCAGGCAGAACAATCTTGCGATTCGACATAGTTCGGGATTTAGATTGAGATTGGGATAAATCTGAGAAAAACGGAAAGAGAATCCGGAGATTTTAGGGGGAGGAGAAAGATTAGGGTTTCGCGCTGAGTTGGGATAAATCTGAGACTGAATGAATAACGAAAGGAAAGCAAACCAAACCTGAGAAACAGGCGAACTGAGAAACGGAGAGAGGGAAAGAGAGGGAGAGAGTGGACAAAACCTCGCGTATGCGTTATCCCTAACATTAAAATACACTGTAAACTATTTTTTTTAGGCGGCTGTAGCTGCGAGCCTACGGAAGCGCCCGCAGCAAGTAATTTGTAGCTATGGGCTTCCTTATACACCCGTCGTTAAAGCAAGATAGTTGCGGGCTTATTTACAAGCTCGTAGCTAGAAGGGGGCATCAATAGCTATTTTTTCTACTAGTGTAAATAGTGAATCCAAGTAGGAAGGATTGGAGTTTGCGGTTGGAGGATGCATTATGGGCCTACATGACAGCTTACAAGACACCTATTGGTATGTCCCCATACCGCTTGGTGTTTGGAAAGCCGTGTCACCTTCTGGTGGAGCTTGAGCACAAAACATATTGGGCAATAAAGAGCTTTAACATGAACATTATTGGAGCCGGCCTACATAGGAAGTTGCAGCTTCAAGAGTTGGAGGAAATCCGGAATGAGTCCTTTGATAATGCGGTAATCTACAAGGCTAAAACGAAGGCAGGGCATGATAAGGGTGAAAGAGTTCTTCTTTTTCAATCCCGTCTACGCCTCTTTTCACAAAAGCTCCATTCTTGGTTGATTAGGCCTTTCATTATCAAAAAAATTGTTCCCCCATGTAGCTGTGGAGATTATGAGTGAAGCTAAATCGAAGGTTCTTAAGGTGAATGGGCAGCGGCTTAAGCCGTACTTTGAAGGTTTTCAGTAAGTGGGGACAGAGGATGTTCCCCTCGCTGACCCTGAGTATGGATAAGTCTTTGAGGTTTGAACGTCATGTCGACGACGTTAAATAAACGAGTCTTGGTGTATATATTTGTATAAAGTTAGATTCTTGATTTTTTTAATTTGTAGGATTTTATGCTTGTTGGTTGTGCTTTTTGTTGGAAATCCATGGAGCATGTATAAAGTTAGCTTGAGAGGTTTGGAAATTATGAGAAGTTTGTGTGGATGGTTGGCTCGTGATTCAAGAAATCCGGATTAAATGTTGAAAGCAAGACTCATGCGCGTAAAAGAAATGAAACAGAGTGAAAAGGTTGACAAAAGTGAGGAGGGAGTTTGTAGAAAGAAAACTTGAAGAACAAAAACTCTAAGCAAGAACAAGAGAAGAAAGAAAAGAAAAGAGGCAGCGAAGCAGTCTTCAATCGCGACTCGCGACAGGAGACTGCCTAGCTCCCCTTTTTCTCAAAATCTCGACATACACCAACCCCCCCCCCTCTCATTTCACTCGTCCCATACTCCTCTCAAACCACTCTCCTTCTCATTCTAACTCACACTCAAACACACTCAAAACCTCCAATCTCCCTCAATTAATCCCTCAATCTTCCTCATTTTCTTCAAATCCTCACATAATCTTTCTCTCCACACTCACATTACTCACCTTCTTCACAAAAATTCTGAAATTCTTCACACTCTACAAACCCTATAATTTGGGGGTTTTTCATTTGGAGCAATTTTCACCACAATTGGAGCTTGGAAATTCATTATTGAAGATCAAGAAAGCTTTCTACAACCTCCATTGTCTTTCCTTGCCACAAAACAACCAACTTTTGGGGTATAAATACTCTTTGTTCTTGCTTAGAATTCTTATTCTTGCTTTCTTATAAGAGTATTTAGTGTCATTGTTGGTTGTTGGTTGTTTAGTGTCATTGTTGGTTGTTGTTGATGGTTGTCAATTGAAATTGTCGTGTTGGTTGTGTTGGTTGGAAATTGTTGGGTGAGGATTGAAGAAGTTGTAGTGAAGAGTTGTGATTGTGTTAGGACTTGTTTAGTGAGAATAGAGAAGAAGAACAAAGTGTCAAAAAATGAGTAAAACAGCCCGGACCTCCACACCAATTAGTTGTAAAGGACCTATTCCTGCCATTGATGCTCGTGGCCTAAAGAAACTTAGTAGGAACGCTAAAAGGAGTTGGGATAGACTGACGAGATTGGGGAGGGCAATTCAAGAGACCAAATTTGTTGATGTGTCCACTTTAGAACAATTGGGGTTGCTAGAGTCTGTGGAAGTGCTTCTCGATAGGGTTAGACTTAATGGCTTTATTTTCAAATGAGCAAGAACCTATGAGAGATACAACCTAGAATTCCTAGCCACATCGGAGAATCATGAAGGGGGTGAGGATGAAGAGCCCTATATCACGTTCCACCTTAATGACCGTGCTTACACAATGACCTTTTCTGAGATTAAAACGGTGTTTGGGTTGGATTATGAGCCTGATGACGCTTTCCTACAAACCAAAAATTTCAACAATGCTGTATTTTGGTATAAAATCATTGGTGGGCAACAATGGCATAGTAGATTAAAAAATAGTGGTATTCCCACCCCGCTCTTCGCTTTGCGAATCGGTTCCTCTCCATGACCATATTTTTCCAAGGGGAACCCACTAACCTTCCCGACTTTGACCTTAAATGTCTATGGGCTATGACTACTGAAGGGGAAGGTATTCCTGATTGGGTGAGCGTGTGGGTGCACAATTGCCTAGCCCAATCGGCGGAGGGGAAGACCTAGGGGAAATTTAGCATGGGGGGATGATCACACTCCTAGCAACATATTTAGGAGTTCAAGTACCCTTAAATAGCAAAGGGAAGCCCATCTTTACCCCTTTGGATGAGGAAGCAGAGCATTTTACCCGAGGTACCAACATATATGGTTTCCACCAGTTACAAACTGCAGCGATGTTGTGGTCAAAAGATGTTGGGTAAGTAGGTATGTATGGTTATTTGGGGCTCATCATGTGAATTATATGGTCTTACCGTAAGAGCGGACGACCATTACCATGGACGCTACAGTGGAGAAGCTCTTTCTACCCCCTGATGAAGAGTATAGGAAAGGGGTAGAGGTAGAATTGGGTCTCCAAGTAGAGGAGGCACCTCCCCAGCACCATCATCATCAGCAGCAAGGATCAGAAATGATACCATCCCCATTCCAGGCTCAGGTAATGCAGATGCTTGACACTTTCCAGGTGAGTTGAGTGATTTACAAGAGAGGTACTATGGGATGGAGGACACCATGTATACTATGAGTTCAATGGTCTCGGCCATGAACACTTTCTTTGTGTCACGATACCCTCATGTCGGACCGGAAAACCAAGACATTGGGTAACGATCCCTCTTCTTATATTGAGATGGCGCGTACCATATGCCGCCATGAGAGAGAGGCTAGGAGGGAAGCCCGGTGATGTGAGCCTGGGGTTCCCTCCGGCTCCTAGAGATTTCCCTTTCCCGCTTATTCTTTTTGTCCTTTCCACATTGAGGACAATGTGGCTTTTAAGCGTGAGGGTGGGGAATGTTTTGCAAATGTGGTTGTTTATATTTATTTTGCATTTGAGTTTTTATGTATTTTGAGCTTTTGCTTTGTAATTTCGATGTAAATTTTAAAATTTTGAAAAAAAAATTTGGAAAAAAAGAAAGAAAAAGAATGGAAAGAAATCTCGCTGATTTGAAAACTTGCAAGGGCGCGCGACTCGGTTAAAATTGGGAGGCCCGGATAGGTTGAAAACCCAAAAGGGCTCCTAGGCAAAATGATAGAGAAAAGAAAAGAGAAAAAGAAAAAAAAATTGTGGACTTGTCTCATTTGCTGGTGTTGACGTCATAAGTGGAGCGACATTGGAGTTTTTTTTTCTTTTGGGGTTAGCCTAGGCTTGAGTCTTGCGTCTTTGAAGCGAGGACATGTCTCTTTTTGGCTCCTTTTAGGTGTTGTTTGAGCGTGTGTTGGGTGAGCTTAGAACTAAGCGTGAGGGAGTCGCCGAGTCCTTAGAGTTTAGTATTTCAAAGCATTTTGGGTTGACAGATTTGTAATGGTGATTGTTTAAACTCGTTTCCCGAAACCTTTCAGAATTCGAGTTTGATTTGTAGAGTATTATTTTGGGGCATTGAGTGGGATGTACTTCTTTTTGTGTAATCCTAAGTTTATATGGTTGGAGTTTCGTAGTTTAGACGATTTGGAGTGGAGCGATAAGGGGATATGTAGCTTGGTCCATGTTGTAACTTGTCGGTCTTCTTCCCTTTTGTTTTGTGTTACTCGAGGTCGAGTAAGGTCTAAGCGTGGGGGAATTTGATGCGTCGAAGTTCTTCGCCAATATTAGGCAATTTTTGAATGATTTTGTGTGTCGGTTTGTGTTTAGAGTTCGGGTTTTGGTTCGATTTGATGTTAATAAGGTTTAGAGAGTCGTGTTGCAAGTTTTGGTGTATCTTGATCGTGCAACATTTCTATCATCTTATGGGGCGTCAAGTCATCCAAGTTCTTAGCGGCAAGTTGTTCTGAAGCCTTCCAGAATCATAAGAAGCATCCAGCCAACTCCGAGTCTTCCAATCCCGAGCTCCGAGCATCGAGCGGCCAAGCCACTTGATCCTGCAGGGCCTTCCAAGCTTTTCTTTCTTCCCCCTCCCCCTTTATGTTATAAATTTTGAGAAAGGGGGAGGCAGTATCCAGTCGCGACCAGGCACTGCTGCCTACCTTTCTTTTCTTTTATCTTTCCTTCTACGGATGGTTTTTATCATATGTTTGGTATCGTTTTTATTGTAGAGAGAGAAGGAGAACAACTGAGCACTTAGGTTCCATTTTTAGGGTTTGAAACACCAACAACTCTTAGAAATCTTTGGTGTAAATCATGTATGTTCTAGCGTAAACTCATTCTTGGATCCGGTTAGTTGAAGCTTTCAACTTTGATATGTGAGAACTCTTGTTCTTCTTATCTCCTTTGGTTATTGTAAGGTCTCTTGAGCTTATTTCATTGATATTTGCATAATCTTGCCAGGAGTACTTCTAGTTTAGTTGTGTGAATGATCAAATGCTAGAGTTAAGAACATAACCGGTTGTTTATGTTCTTAGTTCTTTGGTAGCACACTAGGTGTTTGATGTTATGCTGATTTGTTGCTTCAAGTACTCAGAGATATTTTACTTATTGCTTGAATGTTATTGCTTCAATATCATTAGCGATCCTATTGTGCCTCGGTTTTAATGCTACTATTTGCTTGAACTTAAATGCTATTTATTTGAGTTAGGTGATAGTAAGAGAGGGTTCAAGCCACGTTGATCGTGTTTGGTTAACCACGATCTAGGAGGTTTGGAGTTTAGACTTCTCAATAGGTGACCAAAGGGGAGAAATATTTGTGAGTTCCATGTTCGATAATTTGGTTTGAGGTGGATATTAATGGAGTCCAAGGTCCTTTTTCATTGACTTAACTTACATCACCTTTTGTTTAGTCATTATAATTGTAGTACTTTGTTATTAAACAAACCCCCCATTGGTTACGTGACTCCTAGAAGACTCTAGTGGTTTGATTTCGCTACTTATAGACTCGTACTTTGCTCCCTGTGGATACAACCCTTACTTCCACTACACATTCAATTGTTAGGGAAAGAAGGTTAATTATATTTGGTTAGGGGTACATGGAAACTCCACACCAACTTTGTTGTAGTTACTAGATTGCCTCCTTCTTGGGTTTGAGGGAGATGTTGTAACACTTCCTGGCTATCTTCCGGTCGCCTTTGATTTGCTAGATTCCCCATTTGGCAGGGAATTTGATGGTTTGATGATAGGTGGATGACACCACTTTCATTCTATGAATCCAAGGTGTCCCCATGATCACGTTGTAAGCTGAGGGACAGTCTACGACGCTAAATCTTGTTTGTAAATTAACTCCTTTAGCATAGCTAGGGAAAGTGATATCTCCAATAGTCAGGGCAGGTTTCCCATTGAATCCATATAGGACAATGGATTTCTTGATGATGTCTTCTTTGCGCAGTCCCATGCTTTCAATATCACTTTTTAAAGATGATGTTGGCAGAGCTGCCATTGTCTACCGGCACCCTATTGATCAGGCAATTGCTAATGGTAAGAGATATGACTAAGCCGTGATGGTGGTGTGCTTCGTCAGCTTCTTCATCAGCATCAAAGCTGATAGTCATGCTCTGCAGCTCTCGCGCTTCCTTGCTTCTATGCTGTATAGCCGCTAGTTTGGATCCTTCTCTTGTGAACCTCTTAGCTGCAGAATAGGTTAGTCCACAAGTTCCTGAACCACTAGAAATGAAATTCACTACCTTATCATGGGATGGATCAGGTGGCGGCCCACCTTGCGTGCTGTTATCGTTTGCGGCTTCTCCTTTCTGTCCTTTATTTCCCATAAGGTGTTCTAGGTAGCCTTTCTTTAATATCCATACAACCTCCTTCCTGAGAGCGTTGCAATCCTCAGTGCGGATGTCGTGATCGTTGTGGTAGCTACCCCATTGGGTGGTGTCTTTCTGGTGATCAGGTTTTTCTCTCTTCTTAGGCCACCTAGCAGCTGAGCCTAGCTTCTCTAAGGCATTGACTACGCCTCCTGCATCAACATTAAAGCAATAGGAGGATTTTTCACTTGACATGCGGGGAGTTTCCTTAGCTACGCTGTTAGTCTGATCTCGCGTTTGGTATGGCTGGTGGCGCTAGTCATTCCTCCTGTTGTTATTGTTGTTAGGAGTATTCGTAACGTAACTGGTGTCTCTGCCATACCTGGAGGCGTCATCTTCCTCCACCCGTAATTCAGTCATAGCTCTAGCTCTAACATCTTGAAAAGTACTACAAGGGTATCTGGTTAGTTCATAACATAATCGAGACTTAGAGGTCAAACCTCTACCAAATGCCTCGATAGCTGTGGGAATGTCCAGGTTCTTGACAGAGATTATGTCCTTGTTGAATGTGTCTAGGTATTGACGTACAGCTTCTCCAGAATTTTAAACGACGCGGTACAAGTCGCCTTTGTGCTTCTTTGGTACCCTGGTCATGGCAAATGGCTAATAAAATTTGTTAATCAGGATAGAAAAGTTAGGGATAGTACTAGCTCTGGGTTGAATAAGCCATTACAAGGTTGGGCCAGCTAGTGCAGCTCCGAATGATTTGCACAACGTAGCTTCAAGGAGATATTCAGGGATAGGTAGAGTCCACATCTTTTGCTTGTACTGGTTCACGTGATCGTATGGATCTGTGTCCCATCATATGTCTTGGAGGACGGAGTCAGATGCAGCTTCTTTGGGATCATAGCATTAGCTATCTCATCGACGAACGGGGACTTGGAATAGCCGTCAGGTGTTTCCTCAGCTATAGGCGTGGGTGCCCCTGGCAACTTGGCTAGCATCCGCATCATCTTTTTATTCTAGGTTTCTATAAGATCTAGCTTTCTTGCTGTAGGGTCGGCTTCTTCTTCATCAGAGCTAGGGTGCACTTGATCAGCTTCCTCCTCGACACTGTTTTCAAAGTCAGTTAGATGTAAAACACGAGGGGAGACACCGCGACGACATCGAGAAGATTTTTTGTTGTTGCTCTTTGCACACTCCAATTCTTTTTTTAGGCTTTTAATGGTCTACTTGGATTCAGATTGTACTTTTTCAAGCGTAGCAAAAGCAGCTTTAATTTGTTCAGGAGTGAGGTCAGCCATTTCGACTAGGTAATTTAGTGTTTAGAAGATTGATGAAAAAATGAGATATGAAATCGAGTCGTAGGCCCCACGGTGGGCGCCAAACTGTTTATGCCAAATTCTGCATAGGGAAAACATAGCTAGAGACCTACAACTAGAAGATGAATGCAAGTGTATGAAGCTATGAAGAACAAAGAAAATATAGAAAGAAGGACACCAAAGATGGTGACACGGAAAAACTCCAAGAGTAAGGGTGAAAAACCGGGGTGACCCCGAGTCCACCAATCCACTATGTAAAAGGAACAAATATAGCCCTAGTATCCTACCTTCTGAATGTAAATCGAATTTTCAAAGTGTAATTGCTTGTAAAGTATGAAAGCTTGAGTAAAAGAAATAGAGAGAGTGAAATGTTTCTCCTTTTTTCTATTTACTTTGACAATCCGTTTGAACTAGGGTTGGAGTAACGACTTGCAACTACTTCCTTGATTCTCGCCACAACCTCAATCTCCTCCTGATATCTTACGATGCCTCCACGCTTAAGGGTTGAGTTAGTCTTCTCTCTTTATGCACGTTAAATGGGAGTAGACTTGGTCTTCCATGAAGATAGGAGTTTGTTATAACAAACTTTATGGCACGCTACTGGAGCTGGGATGTCTTATTGGTCAGCTACTTAGCTAGAATTAGATAGCTGCAAATGACAAAGCTTGACCAAGATAGTTGCGGAGATAGCTATGTCTAGATAGATGTGATCAGCTTGATACCTGCACAGGTAGCTAAGTAGAATTTTAGGACATAACAAAGTCCAAAGCAGTTCAAAGTTCCCTAGCTTCCCAAGGTCCGTGCAAGTATTTGTAAAATTATAGAAAGGTCAGTTTTGATAGTTTCTTCATAAATCTCATCAATCAATCTTTTGCAATCACTATCCACCGCACATGGAAACCAAAAATAAGAAACTAGCCAGTGTAATGAAGCTACGAGAGCAATGCATTCAACATGAAAAGGGGAAGGGCATGAGAAACAGAATTGTCATCCAACAATCCAGTCCCCCCTGTAGTACTCATACTCCCCCCCCCCCGTCTTGTTAAAGAAAAGCAATTAAATGAGGCATTAATACTACATTTGAGTATTGGGGGACGAGGATGAGACCACTTGTCATTGCAAATTAGAAGGTACACCCTATGACTAAACTACGTAGTTTTGCTATCAAAATAAAAAAAGAAAAAAGAAAAAGATTAAAAGGGAAAAAGAAGATCACGTGAATTGTAGAAGAGAGAGGAAAGAAGGAAAAAATAACTACTTAATTTAAGGTTGATTTGTTATAGCTTAACGTAATCCAATCGTATAATGATAGTATTTTGCTTTTCAAACCTTTTTTTTTTGAGTTTTTGCTTTTGAAAATAAAAAATATCTAAATAACATAATCTTAATAATTTTAATTTTTAAAGTGCTTTTACAAAAAAAAAAAAAAACAAGCCTCCATTGTTGTGTTTTTCAACCTTCACTAATACATAAAAGAACACTATTAGTATTTTGCAAAAGAACATGTACTGTATATTAAAATAACTATCCATTTTAAACAAATATTATTCAATAATGCTCTACATATCAAAAGAACTATTAGTATTATGCAAAACAACATGTGTTATATATTAAAATAAAAATTTATTTTAAAACAAGTATTATATAATAAAAATTTATGCTTAACATATACAAAGAACTATGTTTATTGTGCGATAAAACATGTGTTATATATTAAAATAATAATTTATTTTGAAACAAGTATTATATAATAAAAAAATTATGCTTAACATATAAAAAGAACTATTATTATTGCAAAAGACCATGTATTATATATTAAAATAACAATCCATTTTAAAACAAACAATTATAATAGCATGTTTAATATAATAAAAAATCATGCTTAACAATAAAAATAACTATTAATATTGTGCAAAAGAACATGTGTTCTATATTAAAATAACAATCCATGTTAAAGTCATAACTAGTATTAATGCAATCAGCATGATGTTTTGTACTCCCTCCGTTCCCTAATGTTGTTCCCATTTGGAATCGGGGAGAGGATTAAGAAAAAAGAATCTTTGATGAAATGACATTTAATGCATACAAATTGATAGGTTTATTATTCAAATTTATCTTACCAAAGCATAGTAAAAGTGTAAAAAAGTCATTAATGCAAAGAAGTTACAACTTATAATGCAAAACATAAAGATCATCCTTTTATTTTAACCAATGAAATTGTAAAGTGATTTGACTTTAGGTGAGTTAAATTTAGAAAGATTTTAAATGGGAACAACTTAAAGGAACACCAAATCGGGAAATGGGAACAACATTTGGGAACGGAGGGAGTATTATAAGTAACATGTTATCTAGCATTGTTTTTGCAGAGGTTACTTTGTTGTTTATTCCGGCATTGTTGGTCATCTTTTATGAATTTGTAATTTTTTATATGAAGAACAAAGCTTTTTCAATGAATTGAATTGAAGAAGAGAAGAAAACAATGACTTCCAAAGAAAATAACGTATAAAGAAAGAGGAGAGAGGGAAAATATATATAATGTTTTTAAATTGAAATAAAATCAGTTTATGAAGATTTTTTTTAAATACAAATCTTCTGAATCAGTTTCCACTAAGTAAGGAGTGTAGGAACTTATTGTGTTTCCTATTTTTTCTTTTTTAAAATTGTCCAACAAACTCCTAGACGTCCTAGTGTACCTAGCAAGGTACACCTTGGTGTACCTTCTAAGCATTGGCTTGTCACACCACGATAATTCACTCTTTTCAAAAATCCAAATTTCTAATAAAACATATATCGAGAATCATCAAAGTTGAACCTCTGTGTGCAAAATTTTTGAATTACTAAGAATTTTCCAGTGGAAATAAATTAAAATAAAATACTTCAAACATTTATTGAGTACTTAAGGAAATTAAAATCAATACTTAAAACCAAAGCATTAAATATAAGGAAAAATTAACAGGAATAATCCGAACTATTGCCCGTCTTCCATAATTAATACCACCTATATTAATTTCCAAAATAATCCCAACTATCACCCCCCTTCGTAAAACAATCCCACTTGACTTGGAACTTGTTAAACAGGTTGAAAAGGCCGCATGTCGTAATTCTATTAGCGAAAATTAAAATAAAAATTAAAACCCACCCTTCCCCTGTGTTTTACAGCCACCACCACCTTCCCCTCCCCTTCGCAGGTAACACCTCTCGACAAACACCACCCACACACCCGAAAACCAACCATACCCAGAACAAAACCACTCTCACCACTCGAAAACCACCCATCAACCTCCCCACCACCCTAAAAAACCCCAGATCCACCCCCACGGCAAGGGCTGAGCATGGGTTAGGTTGGTGCGGTTTGGAACGTAACCCAAACCAACCCACAGAAAAATTGTTTGAGATTTTTCCAAACCAACCCAATCCAAACTTTGAGTCAAACCAACCCAAACCGCGCCACATAAAATGGTATGGTGCAGTGCGGTTTGCAGTTTGGCCCTATTTATTTAATCTCAAAACTTATTTTCTAATTCGAAATTGTTGTTTTAGTTTATCAACTATAAACTCGATATCAAACATATAAATGAGGTACAAAAAAAGCTAGATTATGCAAAAAACAATTATGAAGTAGTTGCTAAAAATATTACACTACTAAAGGTGCAAAATTATTATATATGCCGTAACTAAATAAACTAATACATAATCATGTATTTAGCGATTTACGTTGTTTGGGTTGAAAAATAGTAAACCAACCCCAAATCGCAAACCTCAGTTTAGTCACAAGCATGCCCAACCTATTTTTTTTAGCCCAGAAACCAACCGAAACCGCACCAAAACGGTTTAGGTTGCGATTTGGTGTTGTCTGACCCAAGTTCTGCTCAGCCCTACCCGCGGCGCTAAAACAAACCACCACCCGCTGAAAACTAAACCCCACACCCGAAAACCACCGCTAACCAGCCGAGAACCAAAACCCTCACCCGAAAACCACCTCTAACCCGCCGAAAACCAAAACCTACACCCGAAAACCACCCTTAACGCCCGAAAACCAAAACCCACAACTGAAAATGATCCCTAACCGTCCGAAAACCACTCACACAAAGTTGGATTGTGTTTGGAAGGTGGTGGTGGTCAAAGAGGAAAGGGAGATGTCGAGGAGAGAGGATGAAATTGTAGCGGTGCTGGTGAGGAGAGAGAACAAAGATTGGGCGGTAATGTTGGATATTTAGTGTTGTAGATGATGGTTGTTTGGGGGTTGGGATGGGTTTCTTTTTTATTTTTATTTTTTATTATTTTTGTTTGGCCAATTGAATTGCGTCATGTGACATTCTAAACCTGTTTAACAGGTTTTAAGTTTAGAGGTACTATTTTAAGAAGGGTAAGGTAATAGTGGGGATTATTTTAGGAATTACAATAGGTAGAATTAATTATGGAAGAGGGGTAATAGTTCGGATTAATCCTGTTAATTTTTCCTAAATATAATCCAACTAAATAAAATAAACCAAATGTTTAAACGAAATAACAAAAGCTCACTAGTGGAAAACAAGAGCGCTCTCCAGAATAATTTCACAAGTTCGATGGATGCATCATCAACTTCAACGTGTAGTAGGCAATACTCTATTGGAGAATTGCTTGCCAACAACGGGTCAGTACAAGATCAATGAGGCATATAGCCATGATCTGCACACAAGAAATCACGTAATCAGTAAAGCTGAGTACATACATAAAAAATAGAATACAACAACCTAGCATGATACCAGCTAATAATGAAATAAAGCATACATGCATAATAAAATATTACTACTATAAGCTCCTCATGCAAGACTCTAAACTTAATCAGACAACAGATTAATTAATTATTGATTAATGAATTGAATAAGAAATGGAACGAACTAGTCTCAACCACCCTTGCCTTCAGTCAAGAAGACGAAGCAACATGCATGACTATGTCCTTCCTAGCTTACGATTGTAATAAATAAAAGAAATAGGACACAATCATCAATTCGGTCCAAAGTAATATCATGGGCGACCACTGTGTACTCCAACTGAATTGTTCAATACTCTCAACGTGTAGAAGACCAAATTTTTATTGGTTATTCTCTTCCATTTTAGATAACTAATATTTTTATTGGTATGGACTCACAAATAAGAAACCAACACAAAGGAGTTCATGAATATATACATCAAAGTTCCCATTTTAATCCTTAAGATTGCACATAGTGATCAAATAAACCAATTGACCAATAATTCAACCCTTTATTTGCTGACTAAAATCAACAACAACCTAATAGTCATTAGGACCAAGATTCCAATCTTTACTAAACAAAGCCTCGGTCCTTGTAAGGTAAATAAATAATATCAAAATGGAATAACATGAATAATCCTCATGATCCAAATCCAACGATAATTATCAATCCCTCGTAGAATTAATAAATAAAATATTCCCTTTCCACATGCTTGTATCAATACATCTATATAATCATGTAGTAAATAAATAGGGAACATGCTTCACATAACCACATAAAACATGTAATTTCACTTTATATAACCACATATGAACCAATAAAAAGGTTCCCTAAACATGATTGTATACAAAATCCATAGCGTTAATCATGACACTAGTCTCTAAAACACATAGGCATGTACTTACTTTGGGTAGACAAATCTCGAGGCCACTTTCACAAACTCAAAAGTCAACTAGGGAGTAGACATCTACTTTCAATAATCAAAATTGACTAATATAAGTAAACTAATAGATATTCAAGAAACTTATCGATATATTAAAGGAAAATATGCCAAAAAAACCTTATAAAGATCAATTTAGCGAAAGAAATCTTTTAATTTTTTTGTAAACAAAAACCACAATATCCATTTCTTTTGCAAAAGAAAATCCCTTGCTATTTTCCGGTGTTGACTGGACCAATTCCTGCGTTGACTCCTATATTTTGCTTATTTGCACCCAACAAATCAGAATTTCCTCTCTATTTTTATCTCAATTTTGCAATCATTCCCAAAATTCTCTCAACTCTCTTCCCTTTTTATTATTTCAATTTTTGATTCTATCAAATCTTCTCTAAAATTAAGTTACCTCATATCAATTCATGGCAGCAAGCAGAAACAACAACCATAGCAGCAACAATAACAACAGTAGAAAAAGCTCCAATAATAGCAATGGAAAACGATAAGGTGTACTTGGCTCAAGGATGTCATAATGTAAGGGTTTACACTCCCATGTGGCTTCATCTCCAAATTATCAAACCAATTTCCAATAACTAGTAAGAAAAATAAATCTTCACCTCCAAGAAAAGCAACCACTTTCTTTGGCATCAGTAACAAGGGTTTTTAGCAAAATTCGAAGACACACTCGAGTGGACATCAACAATAAACTTGACATTGAGCTAGAAATTTTATAGATTAACGCCAAGCATGGTGAAGTATAACCCTTCATAAAAGCTTGATTGATTGAAGTGTTGAATGGAATTGGGGTTGAATTTGAGAGATTTCTTCCATTTAGGTTTAGTGATTGGGTGGGGGGGATTCGGCTAGGGTTTGATTGAAGTGTTGAGTGGAATTTGGGTTAAATTTGGGAGATTTCTTCCATTTAGCGTTAGGGATTGGGTTTCGAGGGGATTTGGGTTAGGGTTTGATTGAAGTGTTGAGTGGAATTGGGCTTGATTGATTGAAGTGTTGAGTGAAAAAATGGGTTCTTGATTGATTGAAGCGTTGAGCTCTTGATTCTCAATGAAGGATGAAGGTAGAAGGGAGAAGAAGAGTGGAGGATGAAGGGAGAAGAAGAGTGTAATGGGTTGGAGGGAAATGATTTATTAGGAGTGCAAATAGTAATATGTTAAGCTGCATATAGAAACAATAGAGGGGTCAATGCCGGAATTGGGCGATCAATACCGAAAAATAATAAGGGTTATTTTTACAAAAAATGGGTGTTGTGGTATTTATTTTCAAAAATAAAAATTTAAAAGGTTTTTTTTTTTGCAAATTGAACTTTTATAAGGTTTTGTTTGGTTTTCGCAAATCGAACTTATATAAGGTTCTTTTTTTTTGCAAAGTTTCCTATATTAATACCTTCTAATCATGGTTTAAATCAATTTTAAAGATCACAGTCATAAAATTTCATAAATATTAATTCTAAATTTAAAGTTTATGCATTTGAAAACATTAAAAATCATTAGCATAACAATTTTTTTTCAATGTTATAAAATCAGAAATAATTTGCGTAAGTATAATAACTTAATAACATGAAAATATAATTAAAATTATTTTATTTATTAACTCTGAAATGAAACATGAAAACAAGAAAAGAAAACCAAAAAATAAGTAAAGGGAGAGGAGGAGGAACTAGCCGCCAAAAGGAGGAGGAGAGGCAGCAGTGTTGGCGGCCGGGCTGTGGCACCATAGAAGGGAGAAGAGATCGAGAATGTGTTTTAAAATATATTTAGGAGAGTGGCAATGGAAAATTGTGGTATAAGGGGGTATTAAAAGACGGTTTAGTCTAATATTGTAATACCCCTATTAGAGAAGAGTATTTTATTATTTAGTAAGTATGATTACTAGCTTGATTATAAATTAATAAGTTCCAAATTTATTTAAAAGAAAATGTAATTTAGTTATACGCTTACTGGAATGCTAATTATATCGAGTTAGGTACTAAACTTTACAAAAAAATTGTAGTTGAGTCACCCAAGTTGTAAAAGTTGCAGTTTACTCACTCTAAGCAACTTCTGTTAAGTTAGGAGTCAATTCAATGAAAACATAGTAATAAATGTACAGAAATAAAGAAAAAAATTGTTCAGCAAAACTAACTTTTAAATAACGACCATAAATGATACAATCTTCTCCTTCAACCCAAAATACACAAAGGTTCTCCACCATTACAAAAAAAAAACAAAAAATTGTCTTCATCTTCTAAAATTGTTTCTTCTTGGCTTCCGGATTCTTGTTTCTTATCAGGTACTAAATTCCATTTTCAAAGCAAATTCTATCAAAATTTTAAATCTTGTTTTACTATAAATTCATTATGATATAGTAAATTATTTATTTATGACAATTGCAAATTTTTGTTGCTTAACATGTGAAGAAATAGTAGTGCTTCCACCTGCCCCAAAAAAGCCCTAAGATGTATCATTGTGACTACTTATTATACAAAACAACAAAGAAAAGAATCGAAAAAAAATAAACAAAACAAAAAATACTATTCGGAACAGTGAGTTTTGGGATTTTGGTTGCACGAGGGGCTATGCATCATGCCCAACCATGTTCATATGGAACGTAAGAGTTCTTAATGGAGTTCACAAGAGTAAAAAAAAAATAAACTTTTTTGGGGAAGATGACGACTAGAGAAAGAAAGATTCAAAACTAGAGATTGTGAGAGTGCAAAATAATTAAGTACAAGTAGAGTTAAATAATTAAAAGGGAGTAAATTATATTTTGTCATTCCCTCTTTTGCCTTCTATATTCGCCTAATCAAGTACTTGACAACGTGGGCATGGTTAATGGTGTTAGCTTAAAGTACCTAACTTTGCAACTTTTACAACTTGGGTGAGTAAACCGCAAGTTTTGGCAAAGTTCAGTTCCCAAGTTTGTAAATAACTCTAATTATATTTAATTAGTGCTATGTGTTGTAATGGAATAAATTTGAGAAATATTGAGTTTAACTCTTTTAATAAGTATCAGTTATTATTTTATATGAAGTTGCATTAGTATTTAAATTATATCTTTTAAAGTTATATAGAAATGCTTAGATATATGTGTAAGAAAAGGATTTTAAGATAGTTAGACCACATAGAATAAATTGGGGAGATTAGAGTGAAATAGAAAAGAAAGAGAACAAAAGAAAGCAAGGGATTACGTTCCTTGTTTTCTTCAACCGAGGGAAAGGCAGTGAGAGCAGGAGGAAAGGGAGAAGAGGAATTTCGAAGGAGAGGTAAAGAGCACGGATGCGCAGCTTCAACTCCGGCGAGATTTACGGGTGTTCGTGGCAACGTAACAACAAGGAGGTGGAAAGAGTGAGTTGTGCGCACGAAGAGAAAAGAGCAAAGGTCGGTTCTGGTTCATTTTGGGGTGTTTAGGGTTCGTTTTAGGGGTGATTTTGCAAGCCATCTTTCATCCCTAATCATCCATGTTTGTGGGTAAGTTGAATTCATAGTTTAATTTCAGTTTTTCTTCAAGATTACAAAGTTAAGGTTTTTAATAGAAATTGAATTGGGGTTTTTTGATTTTAAGGTTTTGAGTATGAATTAATTGAGTAGAAGGTGTAATTAGATGTTTGGAATTTAGCTTATATTACTAGTTTGATGATTAAACTTGTTGTTGTTAAAAAAAAATAGTGAGGTAATTCGTAAGAATTACATACCAGTTTCGTACATTACATCTTTGGACATTTTTTGGGCATTTATAGCAAAAATACTATTTCCTAAAAGTTGTTCGTATCAAAATTTTACTCAAGATATGCTCAAGAAACGCGTGATTTGGACTTCATAGGAGGAAGTTATGCTCAATTTAAGTTTCAGCCGAAACTTCATATTTTATATAGTCGATTTTAAAACTCTACTTTTTTCATATAATTGCTTTGTAACGAACTTTTGAGTATCAAAGTATATATTATGAATGTTAGATGTTTTTATATAAAGTAGGGTGATTAGAATTAGTTTGGTAAAGGGTTCTAGTTAGAAGTTTAAATGGAAGTTCAAGTTAGAATAATGAAATTCATTTGTATGGTTTATGATTGTTTGTTTATATGGTTTATATGGGATTAGAAGAAGTTGGTTGTTTCTAAAACTAGAGTTAATTAAAGCTCATTAGTAGTCAGCCTAGTCTATTATAATTTATTGAATACATATATTTTATTATGTAGCTTTCAAGATCACTAAAGAGTCGTTTTGGAGGTACTTTGTTTTGCTGTGATTTGTAAAAGGTAAGATTTCATATTCAGACCTTTTATAGTTTATGTGAAAAGTTCAAAGAGTTAGGGTTTCATATTCAAAACTTTTATAGTTTACGTTAAAAGTCAAAAGAGGTAAGATTTCTTACTTAAATGTTTTATAAGTTTACAAGCAAAGTTTAAAAGGTAAGATTTCTTATTAAAACTTTTATAGTTACAAGAAGAGTTTCATAAAGGTTTTTAAACTCATTTTGATTGAGTATTTACAAGAAGAGTTTTTAAAAGGGTTTTTATCTAATCTTTGTTGAGATTGGTTTGAGTGGGAGGACGTTTCTCCAAAGATAGAAAGTTAGGTTTCTGAACCATAGTGTAAAAAGTTATAGAAAAGTTGCAAGATTGCAAGATTCCAGAAAGGTTTATAGATAGTTTTATGTTTGCAAAGTTATTGGATTGCCTATGTGGTATCTCCAAGAATAGTTTTTTATTTTTCAAAGTTGCGGGGATTGACTAAGTGGTATCTCACGGAATTGGAACTTCGTCGGGTTTATCTCGACTTTACAAATATAGAATAGTTGGGGGTACGTTGATTTCGGACTTAGATGTTCTACTGCGATTTGGCCGTATGTAGGGTGTGCACACTAGAGGTCTTTGTCTATAATTATCCAGAGGGCTTAGCTAGCCCAAACACAAGGAAAGTTCATTCCATTCCCTAGGTTTATGGCTCTTTCTTCGTGAAACTAAAAGGAAAGCAAGGATTTATTTTAGAAAAGAAAGAAATGGTGTGTTTTAGAAAAGAATGAAAGAAATGATTTTATAAATTTATTATTATATTGATATGTTTTGAAAGAAAAATGATTTGTAGGATATGATTATTGTATCCTACCTGCATATATATTTGGCCTTACATTATAGAATCTTGCTCAACCAGTTTGGTTGATACTACGTGCGAGTATATGCAGGTACATAAAGGTAGTAGTATTGAAGAATGTTCGATGACTTGGAGTTATATTATTTGTATTGCGGCGAGGACGATCGACTTTATAATAGTATACTTATTAGTTAATTTGTAATTAAATTAAAGAGTTTGAGTTTATTAAGTTTAAACTATAATGGTTGCTGGATTTTGGTAAATACAGCTTTATAAGTGGACGCGAGTCCTAAATTAAGTTTTAGGCGGTCGGTTTTACAAACGGAACTATGTCGGATTTTTAGTAGAATTTTAGTAACAAATCTAGTTGTTTATAGTGTTTTAGGATCACTTAATGTAGTTTGTTATAGTTAAACGTTTTAATATAGTCATTACAGTTTAAAAGCTTTAATAAGTCAAGGTTTTTGAGCTCTACACTCGTGGTGAGTGGGACGGTAATAGCCTGGATTATGTTTTCCGCTGCATTTAGGGTTTTATTAGGTTGGTCGTAAATCCGGGTTGTTACAAATATTATATACTAGCTAGCCGCAAAAAGGAGGAGGAGAGGCGTTAGTGCTGGTAGCCGGTTGGCACCAAAGAAAAGAGAGGAGATCGCGAATGTATTTTAGAAAATACTAGTATTTAGGCCCAGGCGATGCTCTGGGATATATATGTATTATAATTTACTACTTTAATACAATTAAAATTTGGTATAGAAAGATGTTTAAAAAAAAGTCATAGATTAATAGTTTTATTCATAAATACAATTAACATATTGTACCTTAATGATTGTTTTTCATTGAAAACATATAATATCATTATTAGTATTGATAAAAGAACCAACAAAAATGTAGTGGCACAATGGTTAGAGCATTGGTCTTCCACACTCAAGGTCAAGGGTTCGAAACTTCTCATGGACAATTTTTTAGGAAAAATTGCCTAGAATAATGCAACCTTTGGGCGATTCGCAAATAATAATGTAACCTAAAGATTATTCTGGAATAATGCAACCTTTATACCCCATTTATTTTAAATGGGGTAAAACCGGTTTTAACCTAAAGAAGAGGTTAAATGAGACACGTGTCGTATTGTTATTGGTTATCCTAAATATTTATTTAAAAAAAAATATAAACAAAAAGATTAAAAAAAAAACAAAATAAAACCCAAAATCCCCTCCCCCTCCCCCCCCCCTCCCCCTCCCCCCAGCCGTGCACCCCACCCCCTCCCCCAGCCGTGCACCCCACCCCCTCCTCCATTCCCCCAGCCGTGCACCCCACCCCCGTCTCCACCACCACTTTAAAACACCCGGACGCCGCCGAATACAAGGCCCACGAAACCCAGCCTGTCTTCGACTCCCTTCATTGCTCGCCGGCGACCTTCGCCCACCAGCGCAAATGGTGTGGGGGCTGGGGTGGAGTGGCTCTGGGTAGTTTTCGACGAGGAGGCGTTGGCTGGGGTGGGGGGTGAGAGCGGCAGGGGCTGGGGTAGGGTGGTGGGGCTGATAGCGACAGGGGTGGGGGGTTTGGGGGCTAAGAGCAGCAGGGGGTTGGGTTGTTGGGGGGGGGACTGAGAGCGGCAGGGGTGGGGGTTGGGGCTGAGAGCAGGGGGAGGGGGGTTAGGGGTGGGGGGTTGAGGCTGCTGGAGTGGGGGGATTTTATTTTTTATTTTTTTAGTTTTTGTTAATATATTAATTAAAAATTAAAGTTTTAAATAAAAATTACCAATTGTTCAGGCAACCGGTAATTTGTCCTATTTAAAATAAATGGGGTATAAAGGTTGCATTATTCCAGAATAATCTTTAGGTTGCATTATTATCTGCGAATGAGCAAAAGGTTGCATTATTCTAGGCAATTTTTCCCAATTTTTTATGAGAGAAACATAACTAAAATATTGTTGTAAAGAAGGGAGAGTGGCACGTGGCGGATTGCACATGTGCTTACGCTGTTTAATATTTATATATATATATATATATATATATATAGAGTGGTAAATGAAAATTCTGGAATAAGGGGGTATTTAAAGGCGGTTTAGTCTAGTGCCATATGCAAGTTGGGCTTGAAATCCAAAAATGTATAGGAATAGATTTGCGTTCCGTAGTTTTACTAGAAGTATTAAATGGGTTTGGACTTCAAAGATGATGGCCATGAAATAAAATGTGCTCCCAACTCCTTTTAAAATTCTTTGTAATGTCAACCCATTACACAATCTGATATAATTGTTACATTTCAAAAATCCAACTTCCGAAATACTTTGACTTAAAAATGTAAATAACTTTGACTTTTAAAATAGTCAATGTTAGTAATATGATTATTTAAATACAAAAATACTCATTAATATATTCAAAAAATATATATAATTCATAAAAATACGGGGGATTATATTCTAAACCTCGTAAAAGATGTTTTATTGCGAAAACTTAGAAACCAAAAATCACAGCATAAAGCTTTTATGAAAATCTCTAATTCAAAAATACTTGTGTCATAACATGGACACTTTATTCTAAGTGAAAGGCCAATTTATTTTGCACTAACATGTGCAAATCGATAAAACAAGTGTAAAATGCATAAATTACCATAAAAAAGGCAAAAGATGCGAATTTTATCGCAGCCTACTCTTCTTAAAGAAAACGAGTTACGCCCTTGTAACTTACCTCAGAAAACAAGTCAGGGCATTTCGTTTTCATCTCATATTCGGCTTCCCAAGTTACTTCTTCGCTCTTATGATTTGACCAAAAAAATTTAACAACCTTCACATCCTTATTGTGTGTATCAGTGTATTACACACCTTTCTATCTAGTATCCTAATATGTATTTCCTCATACGTGAGGTCTATATCTATTTGGATCCTTTCCGGCTCCAAAACATGGTTCTCTTATGGATAAAACGCTTAAGTGAGAGATATGGAACACGTCATGCATCTCTCAAACTCCATAGGCATAGCCAACTTATAGGCTACCTTTCCTACGCGTTGCAAATCTCATATGGACCTACATACTTGGTACTCAACTTTACTTAATTTGTTATCGAATCGTATAACACTTTCGTTTGTTACACCTTCAAGAACACCTTATCAAGTTATCACTAACTCTGAACTCATCTTCCCTTCTTTGTAGATCAGCATAACTTTAGTGCCTATATTGGACAGCTTAGATTCTTGCTTGAACTAACTTCACGTGCTTGATTGTCTCCTCAATAACTTTCGTCCTTAGCACTATATTTTAACAAAAATTGTTCCAACAAATGGGACTTCCAAACTTCCTTCCATACAACACCTTAAATGATGCCATCTTGATGCTTGTATAGTAATTATTGTTGTAGGAAAACTCGATCAACTCCAAGTGATCTTCCCAACATTCTTGAATATCGATAGCACATGCTCTCATGTCCTCTATTGCTAGATCAGTCCTCTAAGTTTGACCATCCATCACAGGATGAAAGGCGATACTCATCTTTAATGTTGTTCTTAGACTCAGATGGACGTTTTGCCAACATTTTTTGACAGAAAATATCAAACGACGATCCGAAATCATGTCCTTAGAGACTCCATGTAGTTTAACTACGTGCTTATATATGTCATGTCAAGTTGCTTCTTCTTCTACGCTTACTTGATAAAAAATGAACACGGTAAAGTTCGTCAATTGATCCACTATAACCCAAATTGTATCATTGCCATTGCTCGACTTTGGCAAGGTAATTACAAATTCTATGGATATAGAATCCCATGCATTTCCATCTAGGAACTTCTAACGATTGGACCTTCCCATTGGTCTCTTATGATGAATCTTGACCTTTTGACACGTCAAACATTTCAAAACAAACTCGGCGACTTCTCGCTTCATATTTGGCCACCAATAGATCTCCTTAAGATCCTCATACAACTTACCACCTACAGGGTGCAAATAATACAGCGTTTTGTGCCCCTCTTCTATAAGCTTTCGCTTTAATGCTTCACACTTTTGTGCAAAGACGGCAATGACTCTTGGACTAACCCAGACCCCCCTAGACCTGACTCGTTTATAAGGGTCTGGGTCCAACTTGTTTAGACCCAATGGGTCTGGGTCCCAAGAGGGAATGAGACAGTTCTAGGTCCGGGTCCGCATATGCTCGACCCTACCCCTAGACATTTACATTTATATACAAAAATAAATTTGTCTAATACTCTAAGACCCTAAAATACTTATCACTCATCAACTACTAACTACTATTATAGAAATTGATATTAGTTGGTTAACAATTTAAAGAAGCAATTATCAAAGAAATGCATCATTGCTTATCAAGTTTTGATTTTGATTTGGTATTTTACTGATAATGATATCAAGATGTGTATGTTTCCTGAGTCAAGTTGTTTCCGATTGTTGAGGTTCTAACATTTTCACCACTTTAGATTAAATAGAACATAAACAATTTAGATAAAAAAATGCGATTAAGATTTAAAATTAAGAAGGACACATAGACCCAGCGAGTCTGGGTCTAAATAATCTAGACCCACAGGTCTAGGTCAGGTATGGGTCTATAAAAAATTAACGGGTCTGGGTCTATAAAAAATTAACGGGTCTGGGTCTGGATGTACCCGACCCAGACCCGACCGAATGTCATCCCTACTTCTATGGTACACTTCAATCATCATGGACATTAAAATAAACTTCCTCCCCGTACTTCATCTTTTTCTTAATCTTATCTAAATACTTATCTCCGACTTGACTCTCCTTGATTTCATCAAACACTAACAATCCCAAAGTTAAAGCACTTAACCTTGCTTCAATCTCTCCAAGACTCAAAATTTTAAGCTTGGTCTTCTCATATCTTGGTACAACTCATCAAGCCCTACCAACACGTTTACCCCATGGCTTGGCTATCTACTCAAAGCATCGACGACTATATTCACCTTTTCTTTATGGTACTGGATATATAGTTCATAATCCTTAATCAATTCTGACCATCTTCTTTGTCTCATATTAAGATCCTTTTGGGTGAAAATGTACTTCAAACTCTAATGGTCTGTAAAAATCTTACAAGTCACTCAATATAAATAATGTCTCCAAATTTATAGTGCAAACACAATAACAGCGAGTTTAAGGTCATGAGTAGGATAATTTGACTCATACAGTTTCAATTGAAGTGACGGATACATGGTTAGCTTCCCATTCAGCTACAAAAATCTGCTAAACCATTTTACGAAGCATCACTATATGCCTCGAATCCCTTATTACTGTCAGGAAAGATTAAAACAGGTGCGAAAGTTAAATGATCTTTTAAATTCTGATAGGATTTGATTTATAAAAGGAAAAAGAAAGGATTTTAATTAGTAAAGGATAATAGAGGATTTGATTTAGAAAAGAAATAATGAAAAAGGTTTTTAAAAGTTTATTATTTAATATTTCGTTTTGAAAGAAAATGATTTGTAGGAGATTTTTAATGTATCATAACTACATATATGTTTTTACAGTATGAAATCTTGCTCAACCATTTTGGCTGATATTAAGTTCCCGTTATATGAAGGTACATGAAGCTAATATTATTCAAGAAGGTTTGATGATTAATATGTGTTCTTTATATTTTTTGATTTAAGCGAAGACGATCGACTTTGTAATGTTTTAGTTAATTATCGTTGAATTGTAATTAAATTAAAAGGGCTTGAGTTTGTAAATTTGATACTAGTTTTGGTTGTTGTATTTTTTAAATATAGGTTTATGAATCGGATACAAGTCCTAAATAAAGTTTTAGGCGGTCCTGTAATAGCCTAAACCCGTACTAGTCCTAATCCATATAGTCTAAACACAACGGAAGCGTCATTAGATTTGGACTATTACCATAACATTCTCAATATATAAAAAAGAGAATATCGAAATAGCTCAAAAGACAACTTCTTTACATCACAAACATGTTCTTATAAAAACTTCTAAATTACATACACCAAAACCTTACTAAAGTTTCATAGTCTATTATATATATATATATATATATATGTCATTATTTAATTTACAATATGTAATGTCTAGTACAAAAGTAAACCCCTTTATATATCCTCGTACCAACCTGCATCAAAAGTAGACACTTCCACCCACAAAGTGACAGGCCACAAAAATGACAAAACATTCACCAAAGCTGAGTAGACACTGTATAATAGAAAGTACAAGTTTAGGTGTATTTTGAAAACTATTAGATAACACGTAGTAATAATAACAAGTAGTCACATTCAACTCAGTTTCTATAATTTCATAAAATCGAATCGTTTGGCATGAACGCGAGTGGCGAGGGGTACTCAGTACCAGCTGTTTATAAATTGTTGAGGGTCGTCGCCCCACCTTTTATGTTCTGCTTGCAAGACTTAACATGGACATGTCCTTCTCCGCCAGAATTTCGCCCCTCCTGGTTGGGTAACAGTTAGGGACTACCCGCCCTAACCCGGGTGGATGTTCACGCCTCAAGATATTAATGATTCATATTTCAATCCTCAAAACTCATAACTCTTATCAACTCTTTCCAATTACCCTTACTATGATTCTTATGAAAATTAGGGTTTCCGTACTGAAAACTAGTCTTTGATATAATAACTTTAATTCAACTTAACCAATTATGTCTTAGAGACTTAAATCACACATAGATATACATTTCATCGAGATAATAGTTATTATCCACCACTACATAGGTCCATGTATTCCATTTAGAAGCATAACCGTGATGACTTTCTATATCCATGTTATATACTCAATATACACATAATAAGATACACATCATCATAAGTAAATTCATTTCATAAATATGCTTCACACTAGAAAGAAACAATCACCTAGTTATAAGTATGAAATTTCTAGGTTAAAACCAAACTAAGTGTGTACATTAACTCAAGAGGCTTAACTCAACCAAACTTCATAATCCAAATCTTTATCTACTCCTACAGCTTCCCCTGAATATGTAAAATTCTAAGGATTAGTTTAAACAAGCTTTTAGATATGAAAAACTAAGCTTAAACACAAAAGGTGTAAACTGTTGAACTTACAACAACTTATGTGATCTTTGAGCAAGGTTTTCTATATGATTTTAAGGTCCTAAGATTGAAACCAAAGCTTGAACTAATTGTTATGGATGTCCAAAAGTGTTATATGTAAATAAAAGTGGGCGTCCAAGAGGAAGAAAGAAGAGAAAAGAGGCGAATACCCAGAACAGGTATTTATAGCCTGTTCTGGCGGTACCCGGGGGGAGGAAAAAGGGTTCTGGGCAAGGTCGATTTCTGGGTATTTCTAGGAGGTTCTTGCTTGAGGTGTTTGATTTCATGCATACAAAGGATTTTGAGAGATCGACACTTAAGTAGCTGCTAAGCAACTTCCTTTGAGCATAGGTCTGAGCTATAATTTCAGTTGGCCAGTTTTTACTAAGTGAGCAATTTACCTTACGAAGCCACGTAATTCTTGGGCATAAATGACCATTTCGACCTTAAGATATCCCAAGCATGTCATATATCAAGTTTGGTTTGAACCGGAGCTTGGATTCAACCCCGAAAGGCCCTTTAACTGGAAGTTCATTGCTACCCGATAAAACGATCTCTATACGATTTTCACAATCTTAATGAATAAGACTCTTAAGGACCTTCTAAGTTATCGATTGGTAACAAAAAACTTCTTAACCAATAAGAATGGTAGATCTTACCCACTTCCTCGTGTGGTGTTGGAGAGTATTCTAATCTACTTTAAGCACTAAAACCAATTGAAACTTAGCATAACTGACAGTTTCAAGTAACTATGTTCCATCGAGCACCTTAGAATCCTATAATCCTATATGAATGAATGACATAACTCATGTAGAATATGTAATTTAACTAATTAAACACAGTATAGTAAGAAATACTTAGTTAGATTACTCTCTAGTTACTTTAATATAATTAATGTTGTAACACATAACCAGGCTTTAGGGTTAGGGTTTTCTTAGGGCTATTACATTCTACCCCTCTTAAAAGAAGTTTTGTCCTCAAAACTTGAGACATTTACCTTATTAGAATAATTGTGGATATCGATCTCGCATATTGGATTCTTTTTCCCATGTTGCTTCTTCTTCTCCATGGTTAGACCGTAGCTGTAACACCTCGAATTTCTCTGAAATTTTCGCGCGTTAATTATTAATATTTTAGGTGCTAAATTATATTTTTGCTATATATTCTGGGTAAATACTTATATTTTATACCTACATTTTATTTTGAGAATATTCATTTATTTTATATTATTAAATGTGAATTTAAGTGTAGCATTGTTTGGTAAACGTTCAATGCTCGTACTTGCGTCAATTATTTTAAACGGACAATGTAGCGGTCGTCTACGTGAGTAATGTACATTGTGATGGATTTGTGAGTACGTATATATATTATGTTAATAATTATAATTTTTATTTATAAAAGTATTGGCTTATATATATATTTATTTTGAACGGTTTATATTATTTTGAAACGTACATTGTACTAGTTTTTTTCGCACATTCTTTTTCCAAATGAGGGTCCGAAAATTCTGATTACCATGGGAATATATGGAGTCCTGCCCATCATTTTTATTCCTTTGTAACGTTAAGTTACACAAAGGCCTCACCCTTTCACTCACCCTCATAATTCTCCCCATTATGACCATTAAACACCCATTTGAACCACCCCCTTCAGTCACCTATTGCTGAAAATAAATCAGCACTTGAGCCCCTCTCCCACACCTCTATTCACACGCCTAGCATATGAAAAAAAGAGGAAAATTTCCTTGCTTCCCCTCACAAGTCCTCACCTTAAAATCAGTTTTACTAATTGTTTCAAGCCATTTTTGCATCGGTTTTCAATCCCTCATTGAATTAATTGTGATTGTCTTCGTAGGAGACGAAGGTAGTGATAATTCACAAGGTGTTTAGACTATAATTGTAGCATTTTACTACACTCCTCACGAAGAACAAGGTAACTAGCGTTATTCTAGCACTTAAGGAATAGATTTTTGAACTTAGGTTGTTAGAATCACGTTAGAGAACTTAAAATTATGCTAGGTGGAACTTAGGTGATTGTATGATTATATTTTAACGTAGTATCATGATTAGGAAGGTTGTTTTGTGGTATTTTTCATGTATTGAACATGTTGCTATGATCATGTTGTTGGTTTCCGTTAGTTGGTTGTTGTCAAGTTTGATGTTGGTTATCGTGATGGTTTTGATGTAGCATAATTATGTACTTCGTGAGAGAAATTGAGGAATTAGGAATAAGATGTTTAGTCTCATGCTAAGTATGTTTTTGGGTGATGGATATTGTGGGTTTGAGTTCGTATGGGTTGCTTGTGACTTTGCGTGAGCATATGAGGCAATTATAGGCGTACGAGCACAGCCCACAAGCCACGAGCAGTAGCTGATTGCGACCCGCGACGGCCACAGGTCGCACCTCGCGACGAGGGTCTGCCTCCGTAGCTTTGTGTTTTTTTATTAGATTCCTATTTTGTTTACAACATGTTTATTTGGTTGTTGTTGGGTTTACGCATGTATGTTAAGCAAGTTGGAGTATGTTTCGGTTGGTCTGAGTTATTTTATTAAGGGTATGTGCCCTACATTTGTTGGGTAGTTTTGATGTCGGTTGGTTTTGATGAACGTTGAGGTTTATACTTTGAGTTGTCGAGATCGAAATGCTCGGGGGAGGATAATACTGCCCTTAACATCTCTTCGCCAAGAGTTATGTACGGGGAATAATGTGACTTGGTGATAATTGACTTTGTACCCAAACTCATATAACGTTTTTGTGTTATATACCTTAAAATGTGCATTGTGACGTCTTGTGGTTTGAAATGCTTGTATACCTTGTCGTGTATACATCTTGAATGTTGGTTATTTGGATTTCATGTATACCTTATCGTGTATACCCATGTTTGATGCTGTTCGATTCCTTGGTATACGTTGTCATGTATACATTATTTCTTTGTGTTTGAATGATCCTATGGACGGCATGGTCCTAGGAATTTGGTTTGATTATCCTAAGGGCGGTATGATCCTAGGAATTTGTGACTTAACCTTGGGCGGTATGGTCCAATGGTTCACTCACGAGTCACGGGTGGTATGATCTGTTGAGTTTTGCTATTCGGAAGGGCGACATGATCTCCGGATATATGCAACGTAGGCCTTTGGCGGCATGGTCCAATGAGTCTACTCACAGGCGGCATGGTCTGTTGTGTTTGATTTGGTAGTGTGATTAATGTGCTTGCTTTATGGTTTGATTTGGTTATTAGCATTGAACTTTCTTTCTTATTATGATTATTGCTTATGATTTGTTGTATCACGTTTTGCACGTTATGAGCATGTTATCTTTGTAATGTATATCTTTAGCGTTGCTTCTAATTTCTTTAAGTTTATTATTTGTTTCCTATTTTGGGCTGGGAGAACTGCTATTTACTCCCCACTGATTGTGGAAGTTGTTGATTTATTATGCAGATGATGATGCTGTTTAGGATCGTTACAGTTTGGACCTGTATTGTGCGGGTTGACCTTATGAGCAAGGAGGTTGTGCTAGACATTGTGGACGAGCACTTTGAGTTAGGAATTAGGACTAGTTATCTAGTGGGTCTCAAGTAGTCTCTTTATGTTTTGTCGTTGAACCACGGATTTTTGGTATCGTCTTTGGATTTAGATCACTTTATTTTGAGATCTCTTTTGGAGTTTTCATAGTTGTTTTGGAACTTTGGTTGGAATGAAGGTATGGGACCTTATTTTCCTCTCTATATGATTTCCGGAAGTTAATTACTATTTTAGAGGATTATTGCTTATTTATCGTTTAAATTCTACTCATTAGAGTAGCATTTCCGTCTTAGTGGTGTTTCCGCTACCACTAGTTGTCTTTATTTTCTTTTACCTTGTCTCTTTCTTTATTGTTTCGGATGGGATGTTACAATAGCACCTTTACAAGCGGAATAGTTTTCTGTCTTAATACCTTTTCTCGGCAATCTAATATCTGTAATGGTTTTTCTTCATATGTTAGTGTCTCATCTATCCTCAGTGGTTCATAGGATAGCACATGGGATGGGTCATGAATGTATTGCTTCAGTTGAGTCACATGAAACACATTATGTACTTTGGCCAATTCCACTGGTAGAACAAGTTTGTATGCTACTTCTCCAACTCTACCCAATATCTCATACGAACCAATATACTTCAGACATAGTTTCCCCTTTGCTCCGTATCATTTTACTCCCCGTGTAGGTGAAATCTTGAGAAATACTTTATCTCCAACTTCAAATTCTAGCTTCCTCCTTCTTAAGTCAGCATACTTCTTCTGACGATCTTGTGCCGTTTTCATCTTTTCCTGAATCATCTTAATATGCTCCATTGTCTCTTTAATTAATTCAGGTCCTGGTGGTACTTGACAATTCAAGTCATCCTAGCATATCGGCATACGATATCTTCGACCGTATAGTGCTTCATAAGGAGCCATTCTAATGCTTGAATGATGGTTGTTAATATAAGAAAATTCAATTAGTGCTGAGTGATCCTCCCATGATCCTTGAGTTCCATTACACAAGCTCGTAGCATGTCTTCTAGTGTTTGAATTGTTCATTCCATTTGCCCATTAATAGACGGATGAAACGTTGTGCTCATATTCAGTCGTGTTCCGAATGCTTCTTATAACTTCCCCCAAAAATGGATAGAAACCGAGTATCCCTATCGGAGATGATAGTTCGCGGGGTACCATGCTATCGTATGATTTCTCGAATATATGCATCTGTTATCTGGTTCATCATCAAAGTAGTCTTCATGGCAATAATTCTACCTGTCTTCGTCAGCCTGTCCACAATCACCCATATAGAATCTTTCGATTTTCTTGAGCGAGGCAATTCTACGATGAAATCCATAGATACAGAGAGTCCCACTTCCAATCAGGTATTGGTAATGGTTGTAACATCCCTGGCATCTTCTCTCGATCAAATTTGATGTTCAGACATGTCAAACACTTTGCGACATATCTCGAGGCATCTTCTTTAAGTCCTTTCCACCGAAATTTTTTCTTGAGGTCCTTTACAAGCTTATCTCTTCCTGGGTGAATGGAATAAGAACTATTGTGGGCTTCCCCTAAGATTTTATCTTTCAAGTCGCGATCATCTGGAACACACCATCGATTATGAATCATAACACTTCCATTTTCATGAAGGTGGAAATCAGTAGAATCCCTTTTTTCTAAGTTAATCTTATGTCGCTCAAGAATGGGTCATGTTACTGTTTTTGTATAATTTCATCAAACAAAGTTGGTTGAATAGTCATCGCATTAAGGATACCTTGAGTCTTTCCTTTTTGTACAACGACTAAGTCTAATCTCCTCATCTCCTTATAAATTTCTTGTGGTACAAAAATGAGTCCATTCACCATTCTTCTAGGTATTCGACTTAGAGCATCAGCTACTCGATTGGCCTTTCCTGGATGATATTGGATGTCTATCTAATAGTCTTTGATCAACTCTAACCAACTTCGCTTTCGCATATTTAATACCTGCTGTGTGAAGATATACTTTAAACTTTTGTGATGAGTAAAGATTTTACATCGAACACCATAAAGATAATGCAGCTAACTCCAAGTCGTGTACAGGATAGTTTCCCTCATGAGGTCTCAATTGTCTAGAGGCATGGCTTTAACTTTCCCTTTCTGCATCAATACACATCCCAACCCTTCATTTGATGCGTCACTATATATCTCGTATTCCTCCTGATCAGTCGGTCGGGTTAACACTAGTGCGCTAGTTAACCTTCGCTTCAACTCTTGAACAACCTTCTCACATTTTTCTGACCATTGAAATTTTATATTTTTCTGCATTAGTGATGTAATGGGCAGGGAAATCCTTGAGAAGTTATCCACAAACCTCCTATAGTACCCTGCTAAACCCATAAAACTTCGTACTACTGAAACGTTTGTTGGTGCCGGCCATTCCACAATTGCCTTTATCTTTTCAGGGTCAAGCATCACTCCCTCCCTTGAAATTACATGCCCAAGGAATGACACTTCAGATAACAAAAATTACACTTACTCAGCTTAGCATATAACTTCTTTTCTCTCAGTATATTTAATTCTATCCATAAATGATCCTCATGATCACTTTTATTCTTCGAATACATTAGTATATCATCAATAAAGACCACTACAAATTGATCTAAATAAGCTTTAAAATATCTCTGTATTAAATCCATAAATGCGGCTGGGGAATTCGTTACCCCAAAAGGCATTACCACAAACTCATAATGACCATATCTTGTTCTAAACGCCGTCTGAGGAATATCTTCAACAACAATCCTCATTTGATGGTATCCTGATCTCAAATCTATCTTCGAGAAAACCTCAGCCCCTTTTAAGTGAACAAACAAATCATCTACTCTAGGAAGAGGATACATATTCTTGACTGTAATCTTATTAATCTCTTTGTAATCTATACAGAGTCTTATTGTTCCATCTTTCTTCCTGACAAATAGTACAGGGGCTCCCATGGAGATACACTTAATCTAATGTATCCTTTCTGCAACAACTCTTCTAATTGTTTCTTTAATTCAACCATCTCTGTAGGGGCCATACGATATGCACTTCTGAAAATAGGCGTAGCTCCCACACTAGATCAATGTGAAAGTCTACTTTAGGGGGTAATCCAGGTAATTCTTCCAAAAATACATCTCGAAATTCTCTCACTATCGGAATTCCCTCTACTTTTAAGGAACTTATGGTTCTATCAATTGCATGACACAAATAAGAATTATTCCCTCTTCTTACCTCCTTGGCAATCTTCATCATGAAAATAACCTTCACTTTTTGTTTCTTCACAACTCCTTGATACACGATTTTATCACCTTGTGGGGTTTTTAACTGGATTGTTTGTGCCTCACAGAGTCACAGTCAATTACAACTTCATATTTACTAAGCCAGTCCATCTCAAAAATTATATCATAATATTCTAAATCAAATTGTACTAGGTTAGCCATTAACTCAGTACCCGCTATACTTATGCAACATTCTTTATACAAGTTCTCACTCTTGGCTCGTAAACCGTAAGGAAGACCTATTGCTAAGTCTCTTTTTGACTGTTTGGGGTTGGCTTCAATCTTTTAAGGAACAAGGGGGATATAAAGGAGTTGGATGCTCCTGAATCAAAAATAACATATGCAGGTACATAATTCACATGGAAAGTTCCGAAGATTACATTACCTCCATCTTTTACAAGTTCGACCTCCTCGTTTCCATTGGCATCTAAATCATCGTTTTCGATAAATTCGGTTGTGCCTCTTGATATCACATATTTATATAGACTTTTCTCCCTTATTTATGAGCTAATCCGTGCGTCATTTGAGCTCTTCGGAGCTATTTTATACTAATTATCGTATATAGTCGTGGTTTTGTGTTTTAGTGTTGAATTGCAGGTTTTATGGAGTTTTCTCCTTATTTTCGAGCTATTTGGAAGCAAGCATGGCTTTACGAATTGTTACGAGGCACGTAGGAATGATCACGAGCTTTATGGATGGTTTAGAAGGTCCCAAGACCTCTAAACATGAAGAATTGAGAGCCAAAGAGTCAAAAGGAGCTTCCCCGTACACTGATCGGGCGAAATATGGCCCGATCGGGCGATGATTTATTGATCGCGTGGTAAGGTTTCGCACCATCCATAAAGCTCCTGGGGATACTATCATCTCCGATAGGGATACTCGGTTTCTATCCATTTTTGGGGGAAGTTACAAGAAGCATTCGGAACACGACTGAATATGAGCACAACGTTTCATCCGTCTATTAATGGGCAAATGGAATGAACAATTCAAACACTAGAAGACATGCTACGAGCTTGTGTAATGGAACTCCAAGGATCATGGGAGGATCACTCAGCACTAATTGAATTTTCTTATATTAACAACCATCATTCAAGCATTAGAATGGCTCCTTATGAAGCACTATACGGTCGAAGATATCGTATGCCGATATGCTAGGATGACTTGAATTGTCAAGTACCACCAGGACCTGAATTAATTAAAGAGACAATGGAGCATATTAAGATGATTCAGGAAAAGATGAAAACGGCACAAGATCGTCAGAAGAAGTATGCTGACTTAAGAAGGAGGAAGCTAGAATTTGAAGTTGGAGATAAAGTATTTCTCAAGATTTCACCTACACGGGGAGTAAAATGATACGGAGCAAAGGGGAAACTATGTCTGAAGTATTTTGGTTCGTATGAGATATTGGGTAGAGTTGGAGAAGTAGCATACAAACTTGTTCTACCAGTGGAACTGGCCAAAGTACATAATGTGTTTCATGTGACTCAACTGAAGCAATACATTCATGACCCATCCCATGTGCTATCCTATGAACCACTGAGGATAGATGAGACACTAACATATGAAGAAAAACCATTACAGATATTAGATTGCCGAGAAAAGGTATTAAGACAGAAAACTATTCCGCTTGTAAAGGTGCTATTGTAACATCCCATCCGAAACAATAAAGAAAGAGACAAGGTAAAAGAAAATAAAGACAACTAGTGGTAGCGAAAACACCACTAAGACGGAAATGCTACTCTAATGAGTAGAATTTAAACGATAAATAAGCAATAATCCTCTAAAATAGTAATTAACTTCCGGAAATCATATAGAGAGGAAAATAAGGTCCCATACCTTCATTCCAACCAAAGTTCCAAAACAACTATGAAAACTCCAAAAGAGATCTCAAAATAAAGTGATCTAAATCCAAAGACGATACCAAAAATCCGTGGTTCAACGACAAAACATAAAGAGACTACTTGAGACCCACTAGATAACTAGTCCTAATTCCTAACTCAAAGTGCTCGTCCACAATGTCTAGCACAACCTCCTTGCTCATAAGGTCAACCCGCACAATACAGGTCCAAACTGTAACGATCCTAAACAGCATCATCATCTGCATAATAAATCAACAACTTCCACAATCAGTGGGGAGTAAATAGCAGTTCTCCCAGCCCAAAATAGGAAACAAATAATAAACTTAAAGAAATTAGAAGCAACGCTAAAGATATACATTACAAAGATAACATGCTCATAACGTGCAAAACGTGATACAACAAATCATAAGCAATAATCATAATAAGAAAGAAAGTTCAATGCTAATAACCAAATCAAACCATAAAGCAAGCACATTAATCACACTACCAAATCAAACACAACAGACCATGCCGCCTGTGAGTAGACTCATTGGACCATGCCGCCAAAGGCCTACGTTGCATATATCCGGAGATCATGTCGCCCTTCCGAATAGCAAAACTCAACAGATCATACCACCCGTGACTCGTGAGTGAACCATTGGACCATACCGCCCAAGGTTAAGTCACAAATTCCTAGGATCATACCGCCCTTAGGATAATCAAACCAAATTCCTAGGACCATGCCGTCCATAGGATCATTCAAACACAAAGAAATAATGTATACATGACAACGTATACCAAGGAATCGAACAGCATCAAACATGGGTATACACGATAAGGTATACATGAAATCCAAATAACCAACATTCAAGATGTATACACGACAAGGTATACAAGCATTTCAAACCACAAGACGTCACAATGCACATTTTAAGGTATATAACACAAAAACGTTATATGAGTTTGGGTACAAAGTCAATTATCACCAAGTCACATTATTCCCCGTACATAACTCTTGGCGAAGAGATGTTAAGGGCAGTATTATCCTCCCCCGAGCATTTCGATCTCGACAACTCAAAGTATAAACCTCAACGTTCATCAAAACCAACCGACATCAAAACTACCCAACAAATGTAGGGCACATACCCTTAATAAAATAACTCAGACCAACCGAAACATACTCCAACTTGCTTAACATACATGCGTAAACCCAACAACAACCAAATAAACATGTTGTAAACAAAATAGGAATCTAATAAAAAAACACAAAGCTACGGAGGCAGACCCTCGTCGCGAGGTGCGACCTGTGGCCGTCGCGGGTCGCAATCAGCTACTGCTCGTGGCTTGTGGGCTGTGCTCGTACGCCTATAATTGCCTCATATGCTCACGCAAAGTCACAAGCAACCCATACGAACTCAAACCCACAATATCCATCACCCAAAAACATACTTAGCATGAGACTAAACATCTTATTCCTAATTCCTCAATTTCTCTCACGAAGTACATAATTATGCTACATCAAAACCATCACGATAACCAACATCAAACTTGACAACAACCAACTAACGGAAACCAACAACATGATCATAGCAACATGTTCAATACATGAAAAATACCACAAAACAACCTTCCTAATCATGATACTACGTTAAACTATAATCATACAATCACCTAAGTTCCACCTAGCATAATTTTAAGTTCTCTAACGTGATTCTAACAACCTAAGTTCAAAAATCTATTCCTTAAGTGCTAGAATAACGCTAGTTACCTTGTTCTTCGTGAGGAGTGTAGTAAAATGCTACAATTGTAGTCTAAACACCTTGTGAATTATCACTACCTTCGTCTCCTACGAAGACAATCACAATTAATTCAATGAGGGATTGAAAACCGATGCAAAAATGGCTTGAAACAATTAGTAAAACTGATTTTAAGGTGAGGACTTGTGAGGGGAAGCAAGGAAATTTTCCTCTTTTTTTCATATGCTAGGCGTGTGAATAGAGGTGTGGGAGAGGGGCTCAAGTGCTGATTTATTTTCAGCAATAGGTGACTGAAGGGGTGGTTCAAATGGGTGTTTAATGGTCATAATGGGGAGAATTATGAGGGTGAGTGAAAGGGTGAGGCCTTTGTGTAACTTAACGTTACAAAGGAATAAAAATGATGGGCAGGACTCCATATATTCCCATGGTAATCAGAATTTTCGGACCCTCATTTGGAAAAAGAATGTGCGAAAAAAACTAGTACAATGTACGTTTCAAAATAATATAAACCGTTCAAAATAAATATATATATAAGCCAATACTTTTATAAATAAAAATTATAATTATTAACATAATATATATACGTACTCACAAATCCATCACAATGTACATTACTCACGTAGACGACCGCTACATTGTCCGTTTAAAATAATTGACGCAAGTACGAGCATTGAACGTTTACCAAACAATGCTACACTTAAATTCACATTTAATAATATAAAATAAATGAATATTCTCAAAATAAAATGTAGGTATAAAATATAAGTATTTACCCAGAATATATAGCAAAAATATAATTTAGCACCTAAAATATTAATAATTAACGCGCGAAAATTTCAGAGAAATTCGAGGTGTTACAGCTACGGTCTAACCATGGAGAAGAAGAAGCAACATGGGAAAAAGAATCCAATATGCGAGATCGATATCCACAATTATTCTAATAAGGTAAATGTCTCAAGTTTTGAGGACAAAACTTCTTTTAAGAGGGGTAGAATGTAATAGCCCTAAGAAAACCCTAACCCTAAAGCCTGGTTATGTGTTACAACATTAATTATATTAAAGTAACTAGAGAGTAATCTAACTAAGTATTTCTTACTATACTGTGTTTAATTAGTTAAATTACATATTCTACATGAGTTATGTCATTCATTCATATAGGATTATAGGATTCTAAGGTGCTCGATGGAACATAGTTACTTGAAACTGTCAGTTATGCTAAGTTTCAATTGGTTTTAGTGCTTAAAGTAGATTAGAATACTCTCCAACACCACACGAGGAAGTGGGTAAGATCTACCATTCTTATTGGTTAAGAAGTTTTTTGTTACCAATCGATAACTTAGAAGGTCCTTAAGAGTCTTATTCATTAAGATTGTGAAAATCGTATAGAGATCGTTTTATCGGGTAGCAATGAACTTCCAGTTAAAGGGCCTTTCGGGGTTGAATCCAAGCTCCGGTTCAAACCAAACTTGATATATGACATGCTTGGGATATCTTAAGGTCGAAATGGTCATTTATGCCCAAGAATTACGTGGCTTAGTAAGGTAAATTGCTCACTTAGTAAAAACTGGCCAACTGAAATTATAGCTCAGACCTATGCTCAAAGGAAGTTGCTTAGCAGCTACTTAAGTGTCGATCTCTCAAAATCCTTTGTATGCATGAAATCAAACACCTCAAGCAAGAACCTCCTAGAAATACCCAGAAATCGACCTTGCCCAGAACCCTTTTCCTCCCCCCTGGTACCGCCAGAACAGGCTATAAATACCTGTTCTGGGTATTCGCCTCTTTTCTCTTCTTTCTTCCTCTTGGACGCCCACTTTTATTTACATATAACACTTTTGGACATCCATAACAATTAGTTCAAGCTTTGGTTTCAATCTTAGGACCTTAAAATCATATAGAAAACCTTGCTCAAAGATCACATAAGTTGTTGTAAGTTCAACAGTTTACACCTTTTGTGTTTAAGCTTAGTTTTTCATATCTAAAAGCTTGTTTAAACTAATCCTTAGAATTTTACATATTCAGGGGAAGCTGTAGGAGTAGATAAAGATTTGGATTATGAAGTTTGGTTGAGTTAAGCCTCTTGAGTTAATGTACACACTTAGTTTGGTTTTAACCTAGAAATTTCATACTTATAACTAGGTGATTGTTTCTTTCTAGTGTGAAGCATATTTATGAAATGAATTTACTTATGATGATGTGTATCTTATTATGTGTATATTGAGTATATAACATGGATATAGAAAGTCATCACGGTTATGCTTCTAAATGGAATACATGGACCTATGTAGTGGTGGATAATAACTATTATCTCGATGAAATGTATATCTATGTGTGATTTAAGTCTCTAAGACATAATTGGTTAAGTTGAATTAAAGTTATTATATCAAAGACTAGTTTTCAGTACGGAAACCCTAATTTTCATAAGAATCATAGTAAGGGTAATTGGAAAGAGTTGATAAGAGTTATGAGTTTTGAGGATTGAAATATGAATCATTAATATCTTGAGGCGTGAACATCCACCCGGGTTAGGGCGGGTAGTCCCTAACTGTTACCCAACCAGGAGGGGCGAAATTCTGGCGGAGAAGGACATGTCCATGTTAAGTCTTGCAAGCAGAACATAAAAGGTGGGGCGACGACCCTCAACAATTTATAAACAGCTGGTACTGAGTACCCCTCGCCACTCGCGTTCATGCCAAACGATTCGATTTTATGAAATTATAGAAACTGAGTTGAATGTGACTACTTGTTATTATTACTACGTGTTATCTAATAGTTTTCAAAATACACCTAAACTTGTACTTTCTATTATACAGTGTCTACTCAGCTTTGGTGAATGTTTTGTCATTTTTGTGGCCTGTCACTTTGTGGGTGGAAGAGTCTACTTTTGATGCAGGTTGGTACGAGGATATATAAAGGGGTTTACTTTTGTACTAGACATTACATATTGTAAATTAAATAATGACATATATATATATATATAATAGACTATGAAACTTTAGTAAGGTTTTGGTGTATGTAATTTAGAAGTTTTTATAAGAACATGTTTGTGATGTAAAGAAGTTGTCTTTTGAGCTATTTCGATATTCTCTTTTTTATATATTGAGAATGTTATGGTAATAGTCCAAATCTAATGACGCTTCCGTTGTGTTTAGACTATATGGATTAGGACTAGTACGGGTTTAGGCTATTACAGGACCGCCTAAAACTTTATTTAGGACTTGTATCCGATTCATAAACCTATATTTAAAAAATACAACAACCAAAACTAGTATCAAATTTACAAACTCAAGCCCTTTTAATTTAATTACAATTCAACGATAATTAACTAAAACATTACAAAGTCGATCGTCTTCGCTTAAATCAAAAAATATAAAGAACACATATTAATCATCAAACCTTCTTGAATAATATTAGCTTCATGTACCTTCATATAACGGGAACTTAATATCAGCCAAAATGGTTGAGCAAGATTTCATACTGTAAAAACATATATGTAGTTATGATACATTAAAAATCTCCTACAAATCATTTTCTTTCAAAACGAAATATTAAATAATAAACTTTTAAAAACCTTTTTCATTATTTCTTTTCTAAATCAAATCCTCTATTATCCTTTACTAATTAAAATCCTTTCTTTTTTCCTTTTATAAATCAAATCCTATCAGAATTTAAAAGATCATTTAACTTTCGCACCTGTTTTAATCTTTCCTGACAGTAATAAGGGATTCGAGGCATATAGTGATGCTTCGTAAAATGGTTTAGCATGATTTTTGTAGCTGAATGGGAAGCTAACCATGTATCCGTTACTTCAATTGAAACTGTATGAGTCAAATTATCCTACTCATGACCTTAAACTCGCTGTTATTGTGTTTGCACTATAAATTTGGAGACATTATTTATATTGAGTGACTTGTAAGATTTTTACAGACCATTAGAGTTTGAAGTACATTTTCACCCAAAAGGATCTTAATATGAGACAAAGAAGATGGTCAGAATTGATTAAGGATTATGAACTATATATCCAGTACCATAAAGAAAAGGTGAATATAGTCGTCGATGCTTTGAGTAGATAGCCAAGCCATGGGGTAAACGTGTTGGTAGGGCTTGATGAGTTGTACCAAGATATGAGAAGACCAAGCTTAAAATTTTGAGTCTTGGAGAGATTGAAGCAAGGTTAAGTGCTTTAACTTTGGGATTGTTAGTGTTTGATGAAATCAAGGAGAGTCAAGTCGGAGATAAGTATTTAGATAAGATTAAGAAAAAGATGAAGTACGGGGAGGAAGTTTATTTTAATGTCCATGATGATTGAAGTGTACCATAGAAGTAGGGATGACATTCGGTCGGGTCTGGGTCGGGTACATCCAGACCCAGACCCGTTAATTTTTTATAGACCCAGACCCGTTAATTTTTTATAGACCCATACCTGACCTAGACCTGTGGGTCTAGATTATTTAGACCCAGACTCGCTGGGTCTATGTGTCCTTCTTAATTTTAAATCTTAATCGCATTTTTTTATCTAAATTGTTTATGTTCTATTTAATCTAAAGTGGTGAAAATGTTAGAACCTCAACAATCGGAAACAACTTGACTCAGGAAACATACACATCTTGATATCATTATCAGTAAAATACCAAATCAAAATCAAAACTTGATAAGCAATGATGCATTTCTTTGATAATTGCTTCTTTAAATTGTTAACCAACTAATATCAATTTCTATAATAGTAGTTAGTAGTTGATGAGTGATAAGTATTTTAGGGTCTTAGAGTATTAGACAAATTTATTTTTGTATATAAATGTAAATGTCTAGGGGTAGGGTCGAGCATATGCGGACCCGGACCTAGAACTGTCTCATTCCCTCTTGGGACCCAGACCCATTGGGTCTAAACAAGTTGGACCCAGACCCTTATAAACGAGTCAGGTCTAGGGGGGTCTGGGTTAGTCCAAGAGTCATTGCCGTCTTTGCACAAAAGTGTGAAGCATTAAAGCGAAAGCTTATAGAAGAGGGGCACAAAACGCTGTATTATTTGCACCCTGTAGGTGGTAAGTTGTATGAGGATCTTAAGGAGATCTATTGGTGGCCAAATATGAAGCGAGAAGTCGCCGAGTTTGTTTTGAAATGTTTGACGTGTCAAAAGGTCAAGATTCATCATAAGAGACCAATGGGAAGGTCCAATCGTTAGAAGTTCCTAGATGGAAATGCATGGGATTCTATATCCATAGAATTTGTAATTACCTTGCCAAAGTCGAGCAATGGCAATGATACAATTTGGGTTATAGTGGATCAATTGACGAACTTTGCCGTGTTCATTTTTTATCAAGTAAGCGTAGAAGAAGAAGCAACTTGACATGACATATATAAGCACGTAGTTAAACTACATGGAGTCTCTAAGGACATGATTTCGGATCGTCGTTTGATATTTTCTGTCGAAAAATGTTGGCAAAACGTCCATCTTTTGTAATTGATGATATTTAATGATTCATATTTCAATCGTCCAAACTCATAAGTCTTATCAACTCTTTCCAATTACCCTTACGTGATATAATAACTTTAATTGAACTTCACCAACTATATATTATAGACTTAAATAACACATATATATACATTTCATTAAGATAATACCTATTATCCATCACTACATAGGTCCATGTACTGAAGATATTCCATTTAGAAGCATAACCTTAATGACTTGGTGTATAAGTGTTGTTTAGGTCAAATAAAACATCCCTAGTGAACCTTAGCATGCTATATCCTTGTTATATACTCAAGATACACATAATATGATACATATCATAGGTAAATTCATTTCATAAACATGCTTCATGCTAAAAATAAACAATCATCTAAGTATAGGTATGAAATTTCTAGGTTAAAACCAAACTACGTGTGTACTTTCACTCAAGAGGCTTAACTCAACCAAAATTCTTAATCCAACTGTTTATCTACTCCTACAGCTTCCCTTCAATATGTAAAATGATAATAATTAGTTTAAACAAGCTTTTAGATATGAAAAACTAAGCTTAAACACAAGAGGTGTAAACTATTGAACTTACAACAACTTATGTGATCTTTGAGCAAGGTTTTCTATATGAAATTAAGGTCCTAAGATTGAAACCAAAGCTTGAAATACTTGGTATGAATGTCTAGAAGTGTTATATGTAAGGAAAAGTGGGCGTCCAAGAGGAAGAAAGAAGATAAAAAAGGCGAAAATCCAGAACAGATATTTATAGCCTGTTCTGGCGGTACCCGAGGGGAAGGAAAAGGGTTCTTGCTATGGTCGGTTTATGGGTATTTTTGGGAGGTTCTTTCTTGAGGTGGTATCTTGATGCATTTAAATTGTTTTGAGAGATCGACACATAAGTAGCTGCTAAGCAGCTTTCTCTGAGCGTAGGTCTGAGCTGTAATTTCAGTTGGCCACTTTTTACTATGTGAGCAATTTACCTTAGTGGGCCACGTAATTCTTTGGAATAAATGACCATTTTGACCTTAAGACATCCCAACCATGTCATATATCAAGTTTGCTTAGGTTCTGAGCTCGGATTCAACCCCGAAAGGCTCTTTAATTGGAAGTTTATTGCTACCCGATAAAACTATCTCTATACGAGTTTCACAATCTTAATGAATAAGGCTCTTAAGGACCTTCTAACTTATTTATTGGTTTCCAAAACCTTCTTCACCAAAAATAATGGTAGATCTTACCCACTTTTGCCCTCGTGTGGTGTTGGAGACTATTCTAATCTACTTTAAGCACTAAAACAAATTGAAACTTAGCATAACTGACAGTTCCAAGTAACTATCTTCCATCTTGCACCTTAGAATCCTATAATCTTCTATGAATGAATCACATAACTCATGTAAAACCTAAAGTTAACTAATTAAACACAGTATAGTAAGAAATACTTAGTGTGACTACTTTCTAATTAGTTTAATATAATCTCATGTTGTAACACATAACTAAGCTTTAGGGTTAGGGTTTTCTTAGGGCTATCACAGGTCCATATTACAAATGAAACTCTGTAGAATTTTCTATAGAATTTTAGAAACAAATGTAGTTATTTAAAATGTTTTAGGATAATTCACTTAATATAGTTTACTAGAGTTTAGAGGTTTTAATAAGTTAAAAGGTCTAAAAGTTCTATTAAGTTAAGGTTTTTAAGGTCCACACTTGTGGTGAGTGTGATGGTAATAGCCCGGACTAGGATTTTTGTTCTGTTTAGTTCTTAATTAAGTTGGTTGCAACCCGGGTTGTTACAATGCCACTATTCTAAAACACATAGGCATGTATGTACCTTGTGTAGACAAATCTCGATACCACTTTCACAAACTCAAATTCAAATAGGGAGTAGTCATCTCCTATAAATAATCAAAATTGTCTAATATACGTATACTAATAAATATTCCAGAAACTTATAAATATATTAAAACCATGAAGTCTTAAACTTTCATATACCCTAATTATTATACTTAAAGTTTAATTTATACCTTTGAAAACCTTAAAAATTATTTATTTAACATTAAAAACTCAATTGCACTGTTATTTATGAAATTAAAAGTTGTATTCATAAATTATAATAACTTAATAATATTAAATCATAATTTAAATTATTGAAAGTATTAACTTTGAATTAAAACAAGAAAATAAAACCAAAAAAATTAAGTAAAGGGAGAGCGGGAACCGACAACCAAAAGGAGGAGGAGAGGCGGTCGCGGCGCTACTAGAGGCAACATCTGTGGTGGATGACGGTGGGTGGCCGATGGCTGTGCTAGGCAGTGTAGTGCTGATGAAGGGAGAGGAGAAACAGAATTTAACAAATACTTTATGAGAGTGATAAAAGAAAATTCTATTATAAGGGGGTATTTAGATGAGGTTAGTCTGGTATCATTAGGATTACTAGTTGGGCTTGCAATCCAAATATGTTTAAGAATAGGTTTACCTTTCCCTAGCTTTACTAGGAGTAATAAATGGGTAGGATTTCAAATATATCCCCGCAATAAAATAGGCTCTGAACTCTTCTATAAATTCTTTAACATCAATCCAATACACTATTATATACTACCTGCGTTTCACAATACATGCAACATTGGAAAATTAGCACTTTCATATGCTAACTTCAACCATATATCTTTACAAATATATAAAAAATAATGCTATTATATGATATCTTATTGGATTACTCTCGATATGTATATTTAAAATATCAAATTTTTATAATTTTTGTTAATCAACAATTAGAGTTATTAATGGTCAAAGTAATGCATTGGCATGTGTGTAAGTCAACATATTGCATGTATTGAGAAACAAAGGCACCCTTCAATTCGAATTAGCAAAAGCAATGTCTCCTTGCATAATATCGATTCCAAACATTCATGAACTGGATGTGAATGAGTCGAATTACATATCCCTAAATTGGCATTAGCACGCAGCGAGTTTAAAAGAAAGAGAAGCTACTTTTTTAACCCCCATTCAAAGAGCTTCGGTCCATCCATTTCTTCTTTGCGGCAGACATCCCGAGGGAAAGATCTCTTTCTATAAAGAATTCCCTCACATTCGATTCAAAGCAACTGCTTGGGACAGGTTTGCCAGGGCGGCTATGTGATATCACATATTTATTTAGAGTTTTCTCCCGTATTTATGAGCTAAATTGTGCGTCATTGGAGGTCTTCGGAGCTATTTTATGCTAACTATCGTATATAGTCGTGGTTTTGTGTTTTAGTGTTGAATTGCAGGTTTAGGGAGTTTTCTCCTTATTTTCGAGCTATTTGGAAGCAACCACGACTTTACAAGTTGTTACGAGGCACGTAAGAATGGTTATGAGCTTTATGTAGAGTTTAGGAGGTCCCAAGACCTCTAAACGTAAAGAATTGAGAGTCAAAGAGCCAAAAGGAGCTTCCCGTACTTTGATTGGGCAGAAAATGGCCCGATCGGGCGGTAAAGTTTTGCACTCGATCGGGCGAACATCACCCGACCCAGTCGGGCGAAAAAGCAAAGAATTTTAGTTGGGCAAATTAGGCCCGACCTGATCGGCAAGAATGCGCCCGATCGGGCAGGCCCTAAGACCATGCGTGTTGCCATGTTGCTGTTGTTCTGCTGTGAAGAGAAGTATTAGGCCCAAGGTGGTCGTGGCCCGATCGGGTGGGCCTGGATTCTTGCTGCTGCGTACGTTGAATAAGCCAAGACAAGCAGTTGGGCTACTTAGTGGTGGACCCGATCATCAACCCGATCGGGTGAGTGATCGGGTGGGCCAACATTCCCTTTTTCTGGCTGTGTTGTTGCGGGAAACAAAGGGGATTTGTTGGGGTAATTTTAGTGTGGGCCGGATCGGGTCCCGTGCTCGATGTCGTGGAAAATCTATCTTTTATTTTCGTTTTTGATTAGATTTTTTGGCTATTATAAATAGCTTAACTTCATTATTTTAGGGACATCTTTTTATTCTGTTTTATTTTCCATAGTTCTTAGCTTAGTTTTAGAGAGCTTTTAGTAGATTAAACACTTTAGATTAGTTTAAGGGGTGATTGAACCTCGGATCTGATTTCAATAAAAGTTATTGCTTTCCGTCATTCGGTATTCTTCTTATTTCTTAATCTCTTTAATTGCTTTTGATTGTTTAGATTAATTATTATTTTGATTCATGATGTTAGGATGATTGTTTAGATTAATTATTATTTTGATTCATGATGTTAGGATTAGTTTTTATTATTAGTTTTATTATGGTTGATTTAATTATGTATGAGTAGTCTAATTTCTAGGGATTTAGGGAGGAAAGCCATGTTTATACCTTGATTATTCGAATTGCTATTAGTTTCTAGGGTTTGATAGATTGATTATGGTGTGATTTGTTCTTATTGAGTAATTAATTTTATTGCGCAGTTTCATTGATTATTTGAGGTTAATAATTGTTTGCACAGACCCGTCTTACTTTTGGAGGCCTAGTACACATCAGTATTTCTGATTATGTTTGTGAATATGCTGCATATGTTGAATTATGGCGTTGAGACTTAGCCATAGCTCGACATTTCTCTAATCTATCGATTGTTGACCTAGGTTCTGATAGTTGTTTGATCCCTTGATTGGTATAAGCATGGTGGACCGAACTAATTTCCTAGACCTTTAATTCATAGTTTAAATCCATCTTTATATTGCATTCTAGTGTTTAATTAGTAGGTCAGCTTATTCTTCCCTGATCTTGTCTGAAGTAGCTGTTTAGCTGGATATTAACTTAGAAACTCTGTCTCTCTGTGGATTCGACCCTACTTCCCTTGAACTATTGTTGTTAGAGGAATTTAGGATTTATCTTTGATTAGGTGATACGACTTTAGCCTATCAATATGCGAAGTATAATTTGGTAACATTTCAAATTTCCAACTTCCAAAATACTTTGACGCCATAAAATATAAAAAACTTTAACTTCTAAAATAGTCAATGTTAGTAATATAAATATTTTAGTACAAAAATGCTCATAAATATATTTATATTATATTTAAAACATTCATCAAAATTGGGGGATTACACCACTGGTCATCCTTTTGGGTGGAGTTGAGATATTGAGTGCTTGAGAAGAAATGAATTCCCACCCTTCAAAAGCAACCTTCTTAATGGTATTTTGTACTGAGATATTCACTTTTTTGACAATCCAGAAGTTTCACCTTTAGGACAAGCCCCATAGAATAAAAGAAAAAACTGATGGGACCGGAAAAAATGAGGGGTAGCTTAAGTTAAAATCTCCTTCAAGGTTTAAGTGGGGCCAAGATTGAAGATCACTTAAGATGAAGGAGTTGTGAGACTTCCTTCGCTCTATTATAGTCTCTTAACACACGAATATAAATTTCTAGCTCTTTGTGGCAAAATGAGAAGAAAGGAGAGTTTATACTATGTCTGTTGTGTGGTAGCTTATCAAGAGACATCTGCCATATGAAGAACTTGATTTTTGGTTATAAGTCAAGGTCCTAGACTTTAGATCTTTTTTGCCAAATGATTTGGGGCGGGGGGAAGGGGGAGGGGGGAGAGGGGGGTCAACCGAAGGAGAATCTCTTAAGATTAAATTTTCCTCTCTAGAATTTGTCAAATAAACGAGTGTCCTAATGGATATCATGTGTGGGGATGTCATTAGGGTGGGGCGGGTGCGGAGGATGGTCCCTCCATATCCATCTGATCCCCACCTAAAAAACACATCCATATTTCCGCCTCATCACTTATGGCGGGGGAAAATATTGTCCCCATTCACGCCTAACTCGTATATGCTAAAATATATACCTTCCTTATCCCCCGCGCGAATCCTACACCCGCCCCATGCCCTCCGAATCCCGCGTCTAACACCGTCTGAATATGGCTATTTTAAGGCCTAACAAACATTACAGGAGCATGCGTTTGGTTTTCCTTATTATTACAATTAAATTGATGTGTTAACAGGTATGAGATTACCATGATTTTTGTTGTCCAAAGACTTAGATTCACGCTACAATTTTGATATATTGCTAAGTAACGTCATTGGATTAGGTTTTCATGAAAATTGGAGTTTATGTTGATTTTTCAGAAATTCTAGTTATATGTTGTAAAATTCATGAAATTGTTAGTTTGAGTAAATTATTTATTGATATTAATTTATGGATTATGTATGATGTAATTTCGCATTTGCGTTGATTTCATTCGAAGTATGAAGTCATGAGCAGGAGTTGTGAAGGATTCATTGAAGTTTTTTGAGTTGTGCGTAAGAGTGGGAACATGAGATCGTTAGCTGCCTCGTGAGTCGGGACCAGTGTCATGACCCACGTAGCAGACTGATAGGGGCTCGTGACCTAGGTCGCGGCTTGTGACCCACGTCGCGGCCCGCTACCAGACCGGACAGTCCAAAAGTCATATCTCACTCATTTTTTATTGTAGTTGAGCTTGTGGCTAGTCGTTGAAAAGCTATCGAATTAAAATGTAAAATATTGTCCCCATTCACGCCTTACTAGTATATGGTAAAATATGTACCTGCCCTATCCCCCGCGCGAATCCTACACCCGCCCCATGCCCTCCCAATCCTCGCATCTAACACCGTCTGAATATGGCTATTTTAAGGCCTAAAAAACATTACATGAGCATGAGTTTGGTTTTCCTTATTATTACAGTTAAATTGATGTGTTAACAGGTATGAGATTACCATGATTTTTGTTGTCCAAAGACTTAGGTTCACGCTACGATTTTGATATATTGCTAAGTAACGTCATTGGATTAGGTTTTCATGAAAATTGGAGTTTATGTTGATTTTTCAGAAATTCTAGTTATATGTTGTAAAATTCATGAAATAGTTAGTTTGAGTAAATTATTTATTGATATTAATTTATGGATTATGTATGATGTAATTTCGAATTTGCGTTGATTTAATTCGAAGTATGAAGTCATGAGCATGAGTTGTGAAGGATTTATTGAAGTTTTTTGAGTTGTGCGTAAGAGTGGGAATGTGAGATCGTTAGCTGCCTCGTGAGTCGGGACCAGTGTCATGACCCACGTAGCAGACTGATAGCGGCCCGTGACCCAGGTCGCGGCTTGTGACCCACATCGCGGCCCGCTACCAGACCGGACAGTCCAAAAGTCATATCTCACTCATTTTTTATTGTAGTTGAGCTTGTGGCTAGTCGTTGAAAAGCTATCGAATTAAAATTTATTGTCCCACTAGAATGTTCTGAAATTATTATCTATGTTAAGAGTTATGTCTATTTGAAGTTACTGCTTATGTTCAAACTCCTTTGTAGAGGCTTTACTTTATTTTATTGAAGCATCGATTCATGAGTTTTGAAGCTTTTCGTTGTGTTTTGTGCTGTTTTGTTAAGTTTGTTGGATGAATAATTATACTGTATTTTAGTTATCGATGTCGTAATGCTTGGGAGAGAATATTAATGTCCTTATCACTACTTCAGCAAGAATCATGTACGGAGATTATTCGGACTTTGTCATAATTAACTTCGTGCCCAAACTCAGATAACGCCATTGATGAATATCATGTTATGTAGATGTATTTTTTGAAGAATTTTGATGCGTATGCTATGTTTGTCTTGAGGCCTTGTAATTATTGTAGTTTGAGGAATTTTGAGGTTTGAAGAATATTGATGTTTGATGCTTTATGCGTGAAGAATATTATGTTGTGGATGAATATTTAATGTATTGTGTGTTTGAGTTGAGTATTCTAAGGAACAGTTGTAATCCCTCGTAATTTTATGAATTTTATAAATATATTTAAAGCATAATTATAAATGGTTTTAATATTTAATTAATTAAATTATTTAGGATTTCACTATTTTGAAAGTCAAACGATTATTTAACGTTTAAATAATCATATAGTTTATTGGGTTTGGACAATGAAATTTATTAAATGTGTACTTTGGTTTTTGGTTGAGTTTAATTAGTTTTTAATGATTGGTTGAGAAGCCCAAGTTCCCTATCAAATTGATGATCAACCTAAAATCCCTAACCCACTAGTACTAGGTTTGGGCAAACCTATAAATACCCCCATTAAACCCGAAAAATCCTCACCCTTACACTCTTAATTTCTTTCCTCTCCTCACACCACCGTCCACCCACACTCACTCGTCCCTCCCGTGTTTTCCGGCGAGCTTCGCCACCCTCACTCACTCTCTTTGTTCGCTTTTCCGGCGAGCCCGCCACCCACACTCCTCCTCTTTTTCTTCCTGATGCATAGCACCATCACAAACTCATACTTTCTCTCCCTTCATGCGCGTCTGTCCGCTAGCACATGCAGCAGCGCTTGTAAGCCACGACCACCACCTGCACACGCGCCGCGTGTTGCTCCTCTTTGTTTTCGATTTTCCTTGCTTTCGTTCCAGTTATTTTTCATTCCTTTTTCCTCTATATTACTTATTGATTAGTTTTTATTAATTAAAGCTTTGATGTTTGAATAAATAAAGTTAATGTCTTTATTGTTTTAATTAATAAATTTCTTATTTTTATAATTTATATATTCTGTTATAATTTCATATTTACTAAAGTATGTTTAAAGTGAGAATTAAACATTAAAGTATTGGTTTTTAAGGTTTATAAAGACAACTCTTGTAGTATGATATTAAAGGATGTTCAAGATTGAAACTTTAGCGTTAAAAAAGGATTTTTAAACGAGTTTAAGAGTGTTTTAAAATAAATATAATTGTTGTGAATTAATTAGAGTATTAATTCAGGAGTGTTTTGGTATTTGGTGGTGGTGAATTTGTCTTCAGTGATTTCCAGAGTTCCGAAAGTGGTCTCTTATTGTTTTACACAAGGTACGTATATGTCTTTATGTGTTAGACTTGTATCATGTTCTAAGGTTAGCATTTTAAATAATATCATGTATAGGAAACCTTTTATGGTTCATATATGGCTATGAAATATGGAATTACATGTTGTCAAGCATGCTAATTGCCTATGTTTATTTACTACATGATTATATGGATGTTTTATTTTAAGCATGTATTGGAAAGGATATTTATTTATTAATTCTTATGAGGGGTTAATAAATATATTTATTTTTGGATCATGGATTATTATATTATTTTATCTTATAGTTATTTTATTACTTTGCAAAGGTCGAGGACTTTGGGGCTAAGCTGGATTTTTAGGAAAAATGTCAAGAAAAAGTCAACCTTTGTGTTGACTGCTTTTAACAAGTCTACCTTCATTTATTCCAGTAATAAGTAAACCTTGTACATGATTTTGCTTTTAACAAGTTTTTGTACCGGTTACCTAGTGGTAACTTGTTAGTTTAAGTCACCTATCCACGTGTCTTGTTCTCATTAATTTAAAATAATTAATTGTTTTCATTTTCATATCTCTCTCTTCTCTCCCTTTTCTCTTTCTCTTTCCTCTTTCTTCCCCTCCATACCACCACCCTCTTCCTGAAATTGAAGATATTACATCCTAATTTTAAATTTAGCTTTCAGATTGTTTTTTCTGTTTATAAACAACCCAAAATAAGGAATTTCAAATTACAAAAATTCCAAACAACAACAATTTTCAGTTGGCTAGTTGGGTTCTTCAACTTTGAATTGATGTATGAAGAAATGTAATTTGGCTAAGCAATTGAATTTGCTAAAGAATGGGAAGCCTCCCTCTTCTTGTTCCCCTTTTTATGTTAACTTGATATGAATTTAAACAAAATCCATCGGAAAATATTGGTGGATGATAGGTAAGTGGATGCGTCGTGGGTGTAGTTGCGTTGGTGGGAAGTCCATCGAAAAATGTTGTAGGCTAAATCTGGGTCGGGTTGGGAGGTGAGAGCGTGGTTGACGTTTGAAGCGAGATCGTGTTTGAGGAAGTGCAAGTGGATCCATGTTTAGAATTGGTGTTTTGAGGGGGTTTGGGATTTGGGGAAGTGAGGTTGTGGGGGTGGTGGAGTTGAGAAGTGGCAGAGAGGATGTGGTGGGGAGAGGGTGGTGGGGTGGAGAGTTGTGGTGAGGATGCGGCGGAGGAAGGTGGTTGTCATGGTGGTCTGGCGTGGGGGGAGGAAGGGGGAGGGAGAGCTTTTGTTTTTTATTTTATTTTTGAAATATAAAATTTTAAATATCTAATAGAATAGTGACACGTGGCATTGTAACCGGTTGAAAAGGTTAATAAAAGGTGATAGACGGTTTTGACTTGTTAAAAGCGGGGGGTTTTCAAGCTTAACTTGTTCCTGGAATATATTTAGGTTGACTTGTTAAAAGCGGTCAACGCAAAGGTTGACTTATTCTTGACAATTTTTTCTTCTTTTTATTATTATTATTATTTTATTACTTTTCAAAAACCGAGGGCTTTGTAGTTTAAGTTGTTCCTTGTGTTTGGACCATTCTATTGGTTATTTTAGTCAACAAATAGATATTGAGGATTAATTCTTGGTCAATAGGATTTGTTTGATCACAAAGTTTAATCGTAAGATAAAATTGGAACTTGTTGTATCCATTCTTATGTGTTGGTTTTCTTTGTTAAGAGCAACGTTGAATAAATATTAATACTTAAAGAGAAAGTGAATAGCAATAGATTTAGACTTCTGCACGTCTAAAGTTTTGGACTATTATGAGTTGGAGTACATGGTTGTAGGCCATGGCTTTTCTTAGGGCCCGATTGATCACGGTGCCCTATTTCTTTTGAATTAGTACCTCGATATCGTTGGTCATGGGAATTACGTAGTCGCGCCCGTAATTCGTTTTCTAAATTGAAGACACAGTTTGGTTGGACAACTCGATCCATTGACTATTCAATTTATTAATGAATTATCTTGTAGTCTTGTGAAGTCGAGTCAAGTTTCATGAATTAATGTTTTAGTATGTTATTATGATTATGTTTTAATGCTTAGTAGAATCATGTTAGGTTTATGTGGAACCACCCGGCTGGGCAGTTCTCCTTAGCAGTGCATGGTTGTTGTGTTTGTTACACAATATTTGACTCGTTCAAATATGAACAAACACATCAAAAATACTCCATCTAATATCATGGAATTTATTTTATTCAAAATAATATTCCATGCTATTAGTTAATATAAAGCAAATAATAATATATCTATTTGAGTGCATACAATAATTAATTTAAATAACTTGATTAGGTTAAACTCTTAACCATTTCTCAACAAGTTAAACTTAAAATAATTATTTCCAAACACATAAAATATTAAAAAATATATAGATTTATTTACAAAATTAAAGCGAAGTCCAAAACTAAATCCTTAACTTCAAAAATAATATTTGTCATCATAAAAATATTGAATACATCAATAGTCCCCCTTTCTAGTGATGGAAAATAATTGGAAAAAAATAAAGAAGTAAAGAAAAACAACAAAAAGAAATAGGCAGAAAAGATAAGAAAGAAAAGAAAAAGAAGAAAAAAATTATATGACTAGGGAAGGAACAGATACAAGGTTATCAAGATAAGTATTAGGAACTACGATAATGCAGAAATTTTCTAAGCTTTTCTTCCCCCTTTTGTCATCATCAAAAACTAAAAAGTGAATCCTACAACACTCTTAAGAGTTCACAATTGTATGATCCAAGAAATTGCTCAAACAAATATATAATAATAGCCATCCAGACATTCCAAGAGTATTTAAAGCAGGAACATGCATAACTAAGAAAAAAGATACCAGGAACAAAGTTTAAGTAATTAATACAAACCAAAAATTGAAAAGTTTATTAGTCTAAGGGAAGAGGGAAGGGACTAGGATCAAGGTTATTTGTGGATGAGAAGGAGGCAACAACTAAATCAATCTTCTCACGAATGTTGGATTCGCCTTTCTTGATCTCTTGGAGAAGTTATCATGTTGCACATCTTGGCGAGCAATCCTTGCCTCAAGTCCTTACACCCTTGTTCCCAGCAGAGCAATGGCACCTTGTATCTCCTTCATAATTCCATATAGACCAACAGTAGACAGCAGAGGGAAATCTACAGCGTGGGAAGCTGTTTCTTGAGGAACTAGATCCTCATCCAAGTCAATAATTCTAGAAGTGCTCTTACAATTAACCAAGGAGGTTGTTCCACATAGACGTCTTCCTGAGATAACCATTTAAGAAAGTACATTTGACGTTCATTTGGTACAACCTAAAACCCATAAATGCAGCAAATGTAATAAAAATTATGATAGCTTCTATTCTAGAAATAGGAGCAAAGTTTTCATCGAAATCAATACCTTCTTGTTAATTATGCCCTTTTGCCATAAGTTTGGCTTTGTTCCTTATGGCTGTGTCATATTCATCTAGTTTGTTCCTGAAGACCAATTTCATCCCAATTACCTTTTGGTTCTTAGGCTTGGTCTTCAGGTGTCAAACCTTGTTCCTTTGGAACTCATTCAGTTCATCTTGCATGGAATTTATCCAATCAGACTCTTGTAAGGCTTCATTGTAGTCTCGAGGTTCTGTCATGGACAGAAAACCTTGGAATGCACATAAGTTCTTGAGTTGGGACCATTTCTAAGTTCCCTTGTCAATATCACTTATGATCAACCCCGATGGATGGGAGTTTTGGTGCTTCCTAGGCATTGGTTCAAATCTCCTTATTCCTGTTCCTTCTACTTAAGTTTCTTGCTTTGATTCATTCTCTGGATCTCTGTGCAATTCTTCTGCCTATTTTTCTTCACCAGGAGTTCCTTCATGTGCCTGTTCCCCCTGAGGATCAGGCTCTGGAACAATCATCTCTTTTTCTTAAATATGCTTTTTATCAGTAACTGTAGGGGTTAGTTCCTCATCAAGGTTCATTGACTCTTCATATCAAGTCAATACAATTTCAAAGTAATCATCATAACTTGGTTCCTGCAGAGAGTTGGTTTCATCAAAATAATATGGACACTTTCCTCAAAAACATAACTCTCTTGTTATAGACCAATAAGCTTTACTATTAGTAGCATATCCAATGGAAATAACTTCATCACTTCTAGCATTTTATTTTCCTAGATTATCTTTACCATTATTGTGTACAAAACATCTATATCCAAAGACTCGAAAGTAAGAGATATTGGGTTTTGTTCCTTTGAGAAGCTCATATGGAGTTTTCAAGGTGATGGGTCTCAGCAAGACCCTATTGATGATGTAACAAGCTGTGTTTACTGCCTCTGCCAAAAAATTTCTTTGGAAGTCTATAAGCATTGTTCTAGCCATGTCCTTTAGAGTTCGGTTCTTTCTCTCAACCACACCATTATGTTCTGGTATTCTAGGAGCAGAGAAGTTGTGATTTAATCCTTCATTGTTGCAAAAATCATCAAACTTGGAGTTTTCAAACTTCGTACCATGGTAAAAAAATCTTAAAGGGATATTTCTAGAGGTACCCTCGGGGTTAGGGCTAATTCCTCGGGTACCCTCCTAGTTTTCGAGCTAGCTGAGATGCCATCAGAGTTAGTGTTTGTTGCTTAAATACCATTAATGGTAACGCCGTGAGTTTTTCTGTTAACTTTCTCAATTTTATTTCAATTTTCATTTAAAAAAAGAGAAAAAAAAAGAAAAACTAATATTAAAACCCAAAACCCTCCCACTCTCTCTCTCCTCAGTCCTCCTCCCCAAATCCACGACCCCCCTACCCCAACCCCAACCCAACATCTCACCCCCACCCCCTGTCCACCACTTCCCCCACCCCCACCCCCGCACCTCCCCTTCCCTCTTCCCTGAATCTGCCGCCCCACCCAAACCATCACCCCACCCACTCTCTCTCCTCTACCTCCCCTCCCACTGCCTAAAGTAAAACCCCCCACCCTACCACTCTCTCTCCTCAGACACCACCGTCGTTGACCCTTCCCTGAAACCGATGATTTAGGTGGTCGCGATTTAGGTGGGTGGCTTCGTTGATGGTGGTTGCAAATCGAACTTAGGTGGTGGTGGTTTCGTTTGATGGTGGTCGCGATTTAGGTGGGTGGCTTCGTTGATGGTGGTTCGACGACGATTCGAGGTGGTTTTGGGGTTGGGTTCGACGGCGAGGGAGGTTGAGGCTGGGCAGGGGGGAGGTTGAGGTTGAGGCTGGTTTTAGGGTAGGGGGAGGGTGGGCTGGGGGTGAGGGTGAGGGTGAGGGAGGTTGAGGCTGGCGGTTTCAGGGTGGGCTGGGGGGGGGGTAGAGGAGTGCTGGGCAGGGGGGTGGGTCGTGGGTTTGGGGAGGGGAGGAGAGAGAGTGGCTGGGTGGGGGGGAGATGGTGGCTGGGTGAGTGTGGGGAGGAGAGAGAGTGGCTGGGTGAGTGTGGGGAGGAGATAGAGTGGTAGGGGTGGGTTTTTTTTTAGTTTTTTTTCTTTTTTTTTCTTAGTTTAAATGAAAAGTAACTTTAATTAACAAAAGTTAACAGAAAAACTAACAGCGTTACCATTAATGGCATTTAAGCAGCAAACACTGACTCTGGTCGCATCTCAGCTAGCTCGAAAACCAGAGGGGTACACGAGGCATTAGCCCTAACCCCGGGGGTACCTTAGGAAATATCCCAATCTTAAATGCTTCAGTTTTAAACCACTGATCCTTTGAACTTTCTTAGAAAAAGTCACAAATTCATCAAATATTTCATCTTGGCTATGAAGAAAAATAACGCAAGTGAATCTTGAAAAATCATCTACTATAACTAACACATATCTCGTACATAATCTGCTTTGGACATTACAGGGCACATAAGTCCATGTGAATCAATTCAAATGGACTTTGTGTATTACCAGTTTCTTCGATTTGAACGAGGGTCTCAGTTGCTTGCCTTTCACACAAGCTCCACAAACTCCATGATTTCAGACCTTGATTGTTGGGATACCAAGAACTAAGTCCTTAACACTTAGCTTATGAAGCATTGGCAAACTTTCATGACCACACCTTTTATGCCAAACGAATGGTTTGTCTTCTATTACACTTAGAGAAGTCAGATTGTTCCTAGGAACCAGGTTGAAGTCAACAACATATGTGTTTCCCGTCCTAGTTCCTTCCAATATCTTGGTACATGGACAGTCATTGCTAACTACACAACTTTCTTTAGTAAACTTCACAATATTCCCTTTGTCACAGAATTGAGAAATACTAAGTAAAGTATGTTTTAACCCTCGACCAAAAAATACATAATCTATGGAATGTGACTAAGATTTTTCAATCATACCTACAACTACCATGTTACCTGTAAGATTGTATTCAAAGGTCACATTTCCTCGTTCATAAACTAAAAGTGAGAGAAATTTAGATTTGTCTCCTGTCATGTGCTTAGAACAACAGCTATCAAGGTACCACATGTTGTTCCCCCTCACTTTAGTTTCCATCCATAACAACTAGTTAGTGTTAGGAACCCAGTCTACCGTGGGTTCCTTTGTAGGAGTTGAATCATTTTTTAGTTTCCAGATATTTTTGACAAAATCAGAATTCTTGTCAACTCGTTCCTTCTTGGAGGAACAATCAGTCACTATATGACCACTTTTCCCACGGAAGGAACAAACTTTGCTACTTGGCAGATCAACTTTTTTTTTCTTTTTTTTTCCCTCTTTTTGTGATTGAAACCAACACCTTCCTTTCCTATGTTTTGATATTAATGAATCCAACTAACTACGTCAGGAAGTTTGTTCATGTTCCCGGAGGATCCAATTTCCTTCTTCAGTACCTCATCTTCTTTAAAAGAAATCTCATAATCGAGTTTGATTTTTTCAAAGTCCATTCTGGTACTAGGAGAAGGGATAGTTGCTTCAGGAACAAAGAGTTTCAACTCTGCCAATTCCATATTAAAGAGAAAACTATCATTTTTTACCTTTTCAAATGCTTCTTTATTTCTGTCAAAAAGCTCAAAAAATCTTATCTCATTATTGGACTTCTAGTCACAAAGCCAAGTAGTGTGCTCTTTAGTAACATTGTAAGCATGTTCTACTTGTTCGTTTTTTTAGATAAACTTATTGATAATCATCTGATGTCTCAATTAATAATTTAAGAAGTTGTTTCTTACTAAGTTTTATTAGTTCCTCTTCTGTAGCATCTGAACATACCTTGGAGTTAGAAAGTTCCCCTTGCTCATCGATCTTTGTCAATAACACAGAGATGTGCAGTTTGTTCATTAGGTTGTTCCTACTCCTCGCCTGAGTCAGATCCCCCCATGCTGCTTCCATGGCCCTTCTCATGACAGTCTTTGAGAAAGACTTATGTTGTTCCTTGGCTTTCTCGTTCTATTTTCCCTTTCCTTCGTCGTTCTCCTATAGTGGACACTCCTTTATGAAATGGTCTGGACTTCCACATTTATGACAGCTCAGCTTTGAGGGTTTCCTTGCATTCTTTCCTTTGTAGTTCTTGTTGAATAAATTTTTGAAACTTTTCACGATCATGGAAGATTCCTCATTGTCAATTTCTTAATTTTCTTGTTCCTCTAACTTGAGAGCTAGATCCTTAGGGCTGTTAGGATCCACAACATGAGTTCTTAGGTGCATCTCATGAGTCATCAAGGAACCAGCAAGTTGCTCAATATTGAACGTTGTGAAATCCTTGGTTTCCTATAACGCTGTCACCCTGGTCTTTCATTTGTCATCTTGTGGAAGAATCCTTATAACTTTTTGAACCTGTTCCTCTACAGTGATGGACTTATCTAGGGAGTCAAGTTCATTGTTAATGTTGGAGAACCTTGTGATCATATCATGAACAGATTCCTTATGTTTCATTTGGAATAACTCATATCTATGCATAAGCATGTCTATCTTTGATCTATTGACTTTGCTTATCCCTTCATGTGCCACTTGGAGAAGTTCCCTTATTTGCTTGGCAGTCTTACATCCCATGACTCTGTTATATTAATGGGGACCAAGACAACATTGGAGAATTTCTTATCCATGTTGTTCATAACCATCTTGTTAAATTCATCTTTGTCGTACTTTTCGAGTGATTTAGGAACTAGCTCACCCTTTCATTTTTCTCGGTTACTCCAAAGTAACGTATTTCAATGACTCTCCATACTTGATAGTTTTACGCTTTTATGAAGATCTTCATTCGATTCTTCCAGTATGGATAATGCTTGCCATTGAACATAGGTGGACGTTGGGTTAAGTAACCTTCGTCTAGCTTTTCTCCCGTAGTATTCATACATACCAGGTACTATCTCCACAGTATTAGCTGATTTTGGAGGAACCAGGCTCTTATACCAATTGTTATTCTAGTATGAACACTAGATCAACTACAATAGGAGGAGTGAATTGTAGTTGTGGGGATTGTAGACAATTTTTTGCGAATATAAAAAGTTATAATCAAACAAAAGCGAATAAGTTAAGAGTGGTACACAAGAAGATGTTTGATAAGGTATCCTTCAAAACTTCTCTAGGAAGAAACTCTATCTTCCGTTATATATAATAGCGTTTACAACCTATTATAAAATCTACCTCTGTTCCTCTAGGAACCTGTTCCCAGTCACCTTGTTCCCCCTGAACTGATAACTTTCTCACTTGATTTCACTCGAAGTCTTCTCTTCATCTTTCTCTCTTTATTTCTTGATTACAAAATTTTCTCTCAAATAATCTCACTCACTGAACACTCAAAATAAGTATAAAATTAATTGCCTAAGAAGAGGAGTTAAAACTAAGTAAACTTTTCAAAATTATGAAGCTCATAAATCTGCAAAGTTGTGTTTATTCTGAACTTCCTTGCGATATAAATATGAGATGACAACAGTCCTATTTTTCCTCTTCAAGGTGGTTATGGGTTGCATAAATATATGCCATAACCACCACGTTGTCTAGTCGTTATTCCATGATGTGCGCCAACTCAAAACACATTCAATTAGCACTCCCTCCACCTTCGTAGGATGTTATTCCATGATGTGCGCCAACTCAATACACATTCAATTTGGACTATTACCATGACATTCTCAATATATAAGAAAGAGAATATCGAAATAGCTCAAAAGACAACTTCTTTACATCACAAACATGTTCTTATAGCAACTTCCAAATTACATACACCAAAACCTTACTAATGTGCCATAGTCTATTACCTTCTTAACTAAGTAATTATATATATATATGTCATTATTTAATTTACAATATGTAATGTCTATTACAAAAGTAAACCCCTTGATATATCCTCGTACCAACTTGCATCAAAATTAGACTCTTCCACCCACAAAGTGACAGGCCACAAAAATGACAAAACATTCACCAAAGCTGAGTAGACACTGTATAATAGAAAGTACAAGTTTAGGCGTATTTTGAAAAAAATTATATAACACGTAGTAATAATAACAAGTAGTCACATTCAACTCAGTTACTATAATTTCATAAAATCGAATCGTTTGGCATGAACGCGAGTGGCGAGGGGTACTCAGTACCAGATGTTTCCAAATTGTTGAGGGTCGTCGCCCCACCTTTTATGTTCTGCTTGCAAGACTTAACATGGACATGTCCTTCTCCGCTAGAATTTCGCCCCTCCTGGTTGGGTAACAGTTAGGGACTACCCGCCCTAACCCAGGTTCATGTTCACGCCTTACTTTCAAGATAGTAATGATTTATATTTCAATCCTCAAAACTCATAACTCTTATCAACTCTTTCCAATTACCCTTACTTTAATTATTATGAAAATTAGGGTTTCCGTACTGAAAACTAGTCTTTGATATAATAACTTTAATTCAACTTAACCAATTATGTCTTAGAGACTTAAATCACACATAGATATACATTTCATCGAGATAATAGTTATTATCCACCACTACATAGGTCCATGTACTTAAGATATTCCATTTAGAAGCATAACCGTGATGACTTGCTATATCCATGTTATATACTCAATATACACATAATAAGATACACATCATCATGAGTAAATTCATTTCATAAATATGCTTCACACTAGAAAGAAACAATCACCTAGCTATAAGTATGAAATTTCTAGGTTAAAACCAAACTAAGTGTGTACCTTAACTCAAGAGGCTTAACTCAACCAAACTTCTTAATCCAATTCTTTATCTACTCCTACAGCTTCCCCTGAATATGTAAAATTCTAAGGATTAGTTTAAACAAGATTTTAGATATGAAAAACTAAGCTTAAACACAAAAGGTGTAAACTGTTGAACTTACAACAACTTATGTGATCTTTGAGCAAGGTTTTCTATATGATTTTAAGGTCCTAAGATTGAAACCAAAGCTTGAACTAATTGTTATGGATGTCCAAAAGTTTTATATGTAAATAAAAGTGGGCGTCCAAGAGGAATAAAGAAGAGAAAAGAGGCGAATACCCAGAACAGGTATTTATAGCCTGATGTGGCGGTACCCGGGGGGAGGGAAAAGGGTTCTGGGCAAGGTCGATTTCTGGGTATTTCTAGGAGGTTCTTGCTTGAGGTGTTTGATTTCATGCATACAAAGGGTTTTGAGAGATCGACACTTAAGTAGCTGCTAAGCAGCTTCCTTTGAGCATAGGTCTGAGCTATAATTTCAGCTGGCCAGTTTTTACTAAGTGAGCAATTTACCTTACTAAGCCACGTAATTCTTGGGCATAAATGACCATTTCAACCTTAAGATATCCCAAGCATGTCATATATCAAGTTTGGTAAGATATCCTAATTCTGTTAAAGACTTCAGGCTTATTGCCTGTTGCACTACCTTTTACAAAACTGTCAGTAAAATGCTAGTTGCTAGAATGCAGAAAATTCTTCCTAAGATAGTTGGAGAGGAACAATCAGCTTTCATCACTGGGAGAAGTATCTTTGATAACATTTTGCTTTCCCAGGAGCTCATCAGGAAATATGAAAGAAAAACTATTTCTCCTAGAGCTACTATTAAGGTAGATACTCAAAAGGCTTTTGATTCAGTTTCATGGCAGTTTCTTGCAGAGTGTCTACGGGTTTTTGGATTTCCTGAAAAATTCATTGGGTGGATTATGATATGTCTCACCAATTCTAAGTACTCTCTTAACATTAATGGCTTCAGTGTTGGGTACTTTTCTGGGAAAAGAGGTCTGAGACAAGGTGATCCTCTCTCCCCTTATCTGTTTGTGCTTTGTATGGAGGTTCTTTCAAGGAAGCTTAGAAAGCTTGGGGAGCTCAACGCCTTTTTTTTCATCCCAAATTCCACAGGCTTAAGCTTACTCACCTTCTCTTTGCTGATGATCTCTTGATCTTTTGTAGAGGTGATTTAAACTCCATCAACTGTGTTCTTGATGCTCTTAAGCAGTTTGAAGGTTTCTCTGGCCTTGCTGCTAATCCTATGAAAACTAGTCTCTATATTGGCGGTGTCGCTCAAGATTCTATTGATCATATTGTTCAATGCACTGGCTTCACTCTTGGTCAGCTTCCTCATAGGTATTTGGGGGTACCTCTTAATCCAGCCAAGCTCACCATGGGTATGTTTGACCCTCTTCTTGATAAGATTAGAGGTGTCTTGCAAAGATGGAAAAGCTCCTTCTTCTCCTATGCTGGTAAATCTCAAATCATCAACTCTATGGTTATTGGTCTCATCACCTTTTGGGGTTCAGCTCTCATACTGCCTATTGGTGTTGCAAAAACGATTAACAAGTTGTGCAAAGATTTCTTCTGGAATATTGCCTATGATCAAAAGAAGATTTCATACATTACCTGGGCTAAAATCTGCTCTCCTAATATTGAAGGTGGCCTTAATATTAAGGAGGTTTTCAGCTGGAATAAAGCTTTGTACTTCAAATGGCTCATCAAATTAACTCAATCCAGCTCTTGTATGTGGGCTAAGTGGATAAGGAGTTACATCTTGATTAATCACAGCATTTGGCAAGTTTCTGCTCAGTCCAAGTACTCTACTAATTGGAACAGTTTGCTTAAATTGAGGGATGAGTTCATTTCAAAATAGGGTGGCATCACACAAGCTCAGTCTTTCCTTTCCTCCTGCACCCTCACAACTTCCAAGCTCTATGATACCTTCAGAAGTTCTTCTCAATCAGTTTCTTGGCACAAAACACTTTGGGACAGCTGTTGTATGCCTAAGCACACTGTCATCAGTAGCTTTGTTGTCCAGAATTCTCTCCCAACTATTGATAATATTCATAGAAGAGGGCTCTCTTTGGCTAACCATTGCTCTCTTTGTCTTGCTGATGCAGAGAGTTCTGGTCACCTCTTCTTTAAATGCAGTTTTTCTCAGTCTATTTGGCATAGCATCCTTCATTGGCTCAGAATTACCTCCTAGATTTTGGGCTATCAATCATGAATTAAGGTGCTTCAAGCACCATTATGAGGGCAAAAATTGGTTAAGTAAATGGAGGAGATATGCTTTCTGCTGCACCATCTACTCAATATGGATTGAGAGGAATGCTAGAATCTTCACTAATAAGTCTAGAACTGTTTCTCAAATTGTATCAGTTATCAAATTTGTAGTTTGTACTAGGCTTTATTCTGTTTGTGCTCTTAGTAGTACTATAGTTAAAGCTTTACTGGATGCTTAGTAGCTTTACTGAGGGGTTTCACATTGCTATCCTTTGGAAAGTTGTAATGGTTTGGTTTCTTAATAAAACTTGCACCTTCTTTCCAAAAAAAACGCACTATATCACATTATGGTATTATTTTTAAATAATTATTATGTCATTATAATATTTTTCAACAATTTTTCATGCATTTATACAATATTATAATATTAACTAATTAAACAACATTTTATTTCATTAAACATGCAAATTTACTATATACAATTTCTACATTATGATTTTATTTATAAATAATTATTATATCTTTTCTTAATAATCAATGTTTCTTTTAATTATACAATATTATTTCATTCAAAAAACTAATAAATATTAAATACTTACTAGTTACTAATTAAGAAGACTATGTGCATTAACATAATTAAGCATCTAATTATTACAAAGAATTTCCCATGCATATATACAGATAACTAATATTAATTCAAAACAAGTAATTTGTTTAACTAACATGACAATATATCGATTAATAATATCACAACAATAAAAATAACATAATTCACTAACTAAAAAATAATAAATTTAACATTACATATTATTTATTTTAAATAATTATGTATGTAATTAATTACTACATATATAATTAAATATAAAAAATTAATCGACAAAAAAAAAACAAAAATGGCCGAGCCTTGTATAGCACAAGGCTCACCATGTAGTCAGCCTTTTGTAGCAGAAGACTCATCGTGTGGTGAGCCTTGTGTAACACAAGGCTTGGCCATTTTTGAACTTTTTTTTGTGCTCAGACTTACCTCCATAATGAAGGGAGGTCACCAATTCTGAGTTGTAACGCCAGAGGTCCGACGGCGGCGAAAATGCGGCGATGGTCTCGTGGTGGTGACGGAAATGGTATCGCCGGTGGTGGAGGAGTGTCGCCGACAGGGGAAGGCACCGGCAGTGGGGAACGGCTGCCAGTGGTGGTGGTGGCGCCTGCTGGGTGGTGGAGGGGTGGTTGTTGTGGTTGTGAAGATTGAGAGTGGTGGTAGGATAAGTGTGGAGTATGTGGAAGATGTGGACCACATTTTATAAAAAGATAAATTAGTTGGTTGTTGGAATGTACTAGATATAGAGCGTTCACCAGAAAATACAGGGCGGCAAAGAGCAGCACCCTATCTTATCCACTTTCAATATTATCATATCGTCCAAGGTTCCTATCAAGCTATAGAAAATTTTATTAAACCCTTAGTTGATCATAGGATAATTAATAAAAATCTTAGGCAAACATGCTTGCAAAAGTCATGCCGAATCTCTCTTATGATAGATGGTCAAACTTACCTGAATAATGTACACCCTATTAAAATAGGCTCCGACGATCATTGCATGCCATGGAAAGACGTCTGCAACCTTAAGAAGCAAACTTTGTTGTCCCCTACTCGTTTAAATTCAATTAGAGTTATCTTGGAGGAGCATTGCTTGCGAAGGGAAAGCGTCTTGTCTTGCAAAACCATCTATACTTGTCTAGGTGTAAGATATCTCCAAGACGAGCGAGACTTAGTAAATTAAAGGAAACCATGTTCCTTGGACGAGTGAGAACTTTTTTGATCCATAGGGTCTTGGATGACTTCATTGTTAAAGCCATATCATCAACCCTATAATCTTTTTGACTTATTTTCCTTGGACAACCTTCTTGATGAAGCACGGTTCGTCAAGTGTGTCATCTAATTACGCATTTTATAGATCTTGGACGACTTCTTTATGGAAGCCATTTGCGTCAACCTTGTAGTCTTATTTGGTTTATACGCTCTGGATGACTTTATTCTTGAAGCAGAGCCCGTGAGTATGTCATGAAAGCTAGTGTTTGGAGGTTTTATGTTTAGACGAAGGGCCTAACTAGGATTCATCACCACTTTAGCAAGTCCATTGACAACCACCTTCTTAGGTCGTAATTTTTTTAAAATGATTCCATTTTTAAGCCATTAGTCTTCTTAAGAATGGTGAACAACGACCATTACTTGCCCCAAAATTTAATTAGAGCCTGATATAAGAGAGAAGTAGAACTTGTATTATGTGAATTTTGCTTGGCTCCAAGTTTCGTTGTTACAATTCTGCTCTATTGTGTTGAGGCACTTGTTCTTAATACATATGCCTAGGTGTTATATCTTTTGAGATTATTAGACTTCCAGGTTCTCAAAATAGGGCGGCCTTCTGAAGTGTTTTCCTTAGTAAATTTACTCCCTCTTGAAGTTAGGGTTTTTACCTTTCACTTGAAAGGGTTTTTCCTATTTTAGGCTCAGTTTAATTAAGTTTCTTTATTTTCTTTATTTAGTTTATTTCCTTAAATTAGGCGTGTGACTAATTGAGATTAGACGTGTGACATTAGGTAATATTAGGATGTTATTAGTTTGTTTTAAAAAGATAAGATTAGGATTCTTTAAAGATATGAGTTAGGGGATTTTCCTAATCGTATTAGGTTTTCTTTTCTTTATCTTGTTAGACTAGGATTATTTTTTATCTTAATTGCTTTAGGATTAGGCTTAGGCGTGGCTGATTCGAGTTGTTAGGCTCCATTAATTTCTTTATTTATAGGTTTGTTTTACAACAATAAAAATCAGATTTGACTTATTATATTTCCATGAGCCTTGCTTATGATTTAAGCTTGAGTAACTTGCTTGTTTAGCATTGAAGAAAAACTAAGATCGATCTTCTACCACATCGGACCGCGATTCAAAGGTTATTATCCCCATTATTGATTTGTTTCGTTTACTCCATTAAACTACACACCCAAACAACCATCTTTTTAATTAAAACTTCACATATAATCGTTCTCTTGAACCCTAAAACTTTAATCCACCCCTAAAATAACAATATTTGGATCAAAAATTCAAATCAGTTTGTGTGGCTGGTATTGAATTTTGAAGCTTTGAGTAGTGTTTCGTGGCCATTGAAGCAGTTTTTGAAGCACAAACAACCTGCCCATATTCGAAAAGTTTTTGAAAACTGGAAAAAATGATGTATTCGTGCTAGATTTGCCCAGCTTTATGACTAATGACCAAGATGAGATCTTTGAACTCCTGGAGAGTTATATATCGCTTATTTATATATGGTGTCCCTAAGTAGTTGTTGATACACAACTAAAGGCTATTTTTATGGCTTTGATTTGCAACAAGAGATCAAGAATGATAAAGATTTGCAAGAAAATACTTCTAATTTACAAGAAGATTTAAAGAATGATTTTTTTACAGCTCTTGACATTAAAGAGGCACTCTTAGATAATCCTCATGAAGTACAACTAACAAAAGGGGTAAGGATTTGTGATTTTGAGACAATCTTTAATCCTCGTTTAGATGTTCCATCTACACACAAGAACATAATTTTACCAATGAAGAGGAGCATGGAGTTTCCAGTTTGGACAAATTTGATTTAGTTATACGAGATTCAAGCTTTCTTTGTTCTTTTGCTAAATTTTCTTTTTTACTAACGAGCTTAACAAAGTTTAAAGATTGTTGATAAGCACTTTATTGTGCTTATTTGTAGAGCATTTTTAGTGTCATTGCATGTAGTTTAGAGCATTTAGATCTAGTATGGCATGGATTTTGTCACCTTTGAGTTACTTTGTAGTTTCATTATCTGTTTAGTTGTTTTTGGATGACTTCCAGGCTAACTTGCAGGTTTTTTAAGTCATTTGGTCATTGCAGGACTTTTGTGGAATTTCGGAGTTTGATGGGCATAAGATCAGGTCTACACGATCGTGTGGATATTGACACGAGCGTGTAGCCTTTTGAAGTAGGAAGCAGGAAATGTTGAATTGTTGTTGATTCGAGGTTCCAAAAGGGACACGCTCGTGTTGGGCTTTTTCTAAGAAGGCAGTTTCTGTGCTACCTCATTGCTGCTTGGTTGGTTGATTTAAGGAAATCAGGTCCACACGCCTGTGTCCATTTTGACAGGCCTGTGTGGCTTGTATTTTTTGGAAGGAGTTCCTGCTGTGAAGACTGATATGAAGACATTGATTTCAGAGAATCAGGTCCACACGCCCGTGTCGTTTTGGACACGCCCGTGTGGACCTATAGTTCGGGTCTTTTCCCGATTTTCCGTTTTTATTTTTGGAACTAATATAAATAGGTTTAGTTACTTGTTTTGTAAGGGTCGACTTTTTAGCATTCTAATCTCTTAGTTCTTATCCCTAAACACTCTCAAACTCTTAGTTTCTTACATTGATACTCTTATTCAAGATAAATTTTTTCTTTAATCCAAGTATTATTTCTCATCGCTTTACTTTCAATTCATTGTTAATCATATTTACTTTTATTAATCTCAATTTCTTAGAATCTATGATTAGTGAGTAGTTTCATATTTAGGGTTTGGGTTAAAGTATGAATTAAGGGCTTAATTATGATGTTCATCTAATTGTGTTCCTTTATGATTGTTATGCATTAATATAGGTGTTTTGACACCCTAGGGTAGACCTTAATCACGTTTATGCTACGACTTTTAGATTTCAATTCCTCTTAATTGAATGTTGATTTCTTTGTCATCCCCTTAAATCAACTTGATTTCTAGACCAAGGAATTGGGTAGAAATTAAGAGGATCCTTGTATTGGGGTTTTCCATGCTTATTTAATCTATCAATCAATTGACTAGAGACCATTCGAGAGAGGATCTAGTTGATTGATTAATT